>JAODAL010015828.1:0-82580 GCA_025379985.1 Phyllomedusa bahiana
GGAATCTGTTCGAGGAGGCAGAGACTATGGGGGGAATGTGCTGGGGGGGCCTGTTGGGGGTATGTCCCCAGAAGCCAAAGGAGCATGAAAGGGTGAGCGGGGGGTAGGATAGACTGTAGTTTGGCAGGGTTTTTTTGGACGGAGGGCATTAACGTGAGGAAGAGGTTTGGGGGCAGCAGACAGGTGGGGTAGAATGTAGGGGGGGATGTAAAGTTTATTGCCACGAAGGAGTTCGGGGATAACATAAAATGTGAGGAGGTGGGGGATAGCGATAATGAGGAAAAAAGGGGGAAAACAAAATTTAAGGTCACAGCTGATCTCTGTGGGGGTTTGTCCGTAGATCCCTTTTAAGGGGCTGTTATGGAGGCGCTCCGGGTTGGGAGTTGTGGAGGCGCTCTTGGTTTGGGACAGTTTATGGGGGCACTCTCTGGCTGGGACAGCTGTGGAAGGGGCTTTGGCTGGGAATATGGAGGGATTCTGGGTGGGGCAGTTGCTGGGGGGGCTCTCTGGCTGGGGCAGTTGTGGAGGCATCTCAGGCTGGGAAAAATCAATGGGCGCTTTCGGCTGGGGCATCAATGGGGGCGCTCCCCAAGCTGGGGGCAGGCAAATGGAGGCGCTGCAGGCTGGGGACAGGCGAGGGGGGGCTCTCTGGCTGGGACAGGTGATGGCGGCTCTCTTGGTTTGGGCGGTGATGGGGGCTCTTGGTGGGAAGGTGATGGCGGCGCTTCCCCGGCTGGGGGAAGGGGATGGCGGGCTCTCTGGCTGGGGCAGGTGATGGCGGGCTCTCTGGCTGGGACAGGGGGATGGCGGCGCTCTTTTGGGACGGGCCGATGGCGGCGCTCTCTGGCGGGACGGCCCCAGGGGGCTCTTTTGGGTGGGGGACAGGAGGCGCTCTTGGCTGGGGACGGTTACGGGGGGCCTTCGGCTGGGACACCCACGGAGGCGCTTTCTGGGGGACCCCGCGACGGGGCGCTCTCTGGTGGGTAGTCGACGGAGGCACTCTCTGGTGGGATGTTTACGGAGGACTTCTGGCTGGGATGGGTTTTGGAGGGACCCCGGCTGGGGTGGTTGATGGAGGCACTTTGGCTGGGATGGTTTTTATGGAGGCACTCTCTGGTGGTGTTTTAAAATGGAGGCCCTCTCGGTGGTGTTTTAAGTGGAGGCACTCTCTGGTGGTGTTATGAAAGAGGGGGCTCTTGGCGGTGTTATGAGTGGAGGCGCTCCCAGCCCGCTACATTTGGAGGCACCTCTGGTGGGGTTATGAATGGAGGCGTCCCAGCCCGGGACACTTGAGGAGGGGCTTTGGGTGGTGTTATGAATGGAGGCGGCTCCCCCGCCTGGGACACTTGATGGGGGGCATCCGGCGGTGTTAGAATGGAGGCACTGTCTGCTGGGACACTTTATGGAGGCACTCTCGGTGGGGCAGGCGACCTTGATTATGGGTTGCTTTAGTTAGGTCAGTTTTTGTGGGGCCCTCCCGTGGGAAAGGGGCCCTGGGTCAGAGCAAAAACCGGTCGAAAAGATGAGAAGGTCAGGCAGGGGGTACTTGTTAAGGTAAATTGGTTTTTCCCAAAAAATTATTTATATTTGAAAATGCCAGAAAAATGGGGGAGAAAAATTTTTAAAGCTTTTTTTATAACTTTTTTCAAATTTCAAAAAAAACATAATTTCATAGATTTGGTAGCATTCCCCTTAAAACTGATGACTTTGGGTCAAAGTTTTTGGATAATCTTCCACAATTCTCAAAGTTGGTAGGAATTTTGACCCATCCTCCGACAAACTAGTGCTCAAAAGAAAATTTAGATCAGGGGTTTGGGTGGGCCCCTCCCAAACCCTTGACTTGGTTATCCTTAAGCCACTTTGTTCCAGTTTGGCAGTTACTTCGTTCACACCTTTGGAAGGCCCATTTCCACCCAAGCTTTAATTCCCGGTGATGTCTGGTGTTTCTTCAGATCTCTCCACCTCATCACTATTTTAAATACCCTTCTAGAATTCCCCCCCCAGCACAGCAGGCCTCCTTCTTTTCGGGTTTGAATTTATCTGTGGGGAAAAAACTGTACCCCAATAAAAAATCATCCCGTGCTTTAAAAACCCCCCCAAACCCCTTCTGCCCTACCCCAAAGGGTTTGGCCAGCATTTAACTCCCTAAACTCCCGCTGTCTTTCAGTCGCATGGCACGGCAGAAAATTTCCGGGGGGAACACACCTTTAGGGTCCTTTCCCTTTTCACTTGGGAGCTTTTCTTTAAAATTATTATTTAGGACCCTTCCCCCCCATGTATTCTGTTTTGGGGCCCAACAAACCCATGACAGCTGGGAAATCGCCAGCCCCCCCGGCAATTTATCCACCCGGTCCCTACATGCTTTTCCCTAGCCCAAGGTGACAAAAACCATTGGGTTGAGGCATCCTGATGACAAAATTATTCTTTTTCTTCGGGCGGTCCCCACTGCAAAAAGGCAAATCCGGGGGTTTCCGGCCGGTATTTGCCCCTTTTTGCGGCCGCCCCAAGGGCCGCGGGGGGGTAGTCTTTTTCCGCAAAGAGGGGAGAAAAGCCCTCCCCCTCCACATTGAAACCATGAAAGTTCCGTCCAGAAACCGGACGGAAAATGTGCATGTTCAATGGGGTTCGGCCAGACCGGGGGGCGGAAAAAAAAAACCCCGGGGGAAAAACCCGTGCAGTGGGGACTGCTGAGGGTTTTCCTAGACAAAATTGGAGTTTTTTCGGGTGGTTTTTTCAGGTGGTCTGAAAAACCCAAAGGCTGGAAAAAAACCGCCGAAAACCCGGGTGGAGACATGCCCTTTCCCGATTATAGAATCCCCCTTTTAACTGCTAATGACTTTTTTTTACCCCACATTCCCCTCCCACGACTAATTGGGCTACTCTTCTGGCTGTAAGCAAGAGCAGTATCCACTAGGGCTGACATATCTGACACTGATTCCCTAGAATTATCATCCAACTTGTCAATTTTGCTAGGAATTTCAGGAGGAGAAGAGGCCTTCCTTTGTCTGGTTCCCCTAGAACTCCCTCTAACTTCATTAATCCAACTACACGGTTCGTCCTGCTGATCTAATACTCCACTCCCAACATATAACCCACTAAGTGCTTGCTCAGTGAGAAGCAAACTCCTCTCATAATTGTCAATCACCCTCAGTGTTGCATTTTGCTCCTCCAGATCTATAATGCAAGTTTCCAGAGTAGCAACAAGCTTACATCTGCCACAGCCACGGTATTCACGCTGGACTTCTTGCTCCAGTAGTGCATACATATGGCAGACTGTGCACTGATGAAAATTGTCATTCATGTTGCCCATTATCCCGATGCAACAGCAATGAAGGTTTAAAAAATAAAGGTTATTTAAAGTAAAATAATAAATAAATTAAGTTTGTTTACTTAACGGTTTTTCACCCCTGTTTTTAACTCCCAATCCATTTATCCACTCAGTGAA
Source organism: Phyllomedusa bahiana (assembly GCA_025379985.1). Classification (NCBI taxonomy): domain Eukaryota; kingdom Metazoa; phylum Chordata; class Amphibia; order Anura; family Hylidae; genus Phyllomedusa; species Phyllomedusa bahiana. The sequence goes on from JAODAL010015828.1 coordinate 3,446, forward strand.
AGCCAGCTCAAGTCGGTGGTCATACTCATATATTATTGACATGCCATAAACATCTAGAATTGGAAAACCTGATTAAAATGTGCTGCCAAAATTCTCTCTCTTACAGTATGCGCCCTTCAAAAATATGTAAAGGCGATGTGTGCCAGTGTTGTATATTTTTTCAATCTATCTAGAATGAAACTGGGAAATAGTTTGCAAATAGAATTGATTAAAATTGTTCTATCCTTTCATGGCTAGAGCTCCTGTGCAGACACATGTCTCTGTATTAACCGACTACAAACTCTGTCTGTTTATAGCATCATCTTTACTGTATAGGTAGAAATTGCCAGTAATGATATATCTAGAAGAGCGTCAAATATCACAGTACAAATATGGGTTAGGCCATGTTCACACGGCTTATTCTGGGACAGATTGGAGCCGTACTGCGCGCCGGATTTGCGCTGCAGTACGGCGCCAATCCGTCGGAGTAATTACGGTAATCCACTGCTCTCATAGAGAACAGTGATTCCGTCGCCCTCCCGCACGGGCGAAACCCGTCCGCGGGGGAGAAAGTGACATGCACATTATTTATGGCGCGTACGCGCCGTAAATAATGCATTGTCTATGGGGCCGGCGAGCAGCTCCCCTGCCGCGCCCCCGCCCCGCCCCCGGCCCCTTGCGGATCCGGCCCGCAATTACGGCTTGAATAAGCCGTGTGAACACGGCCTTAGACTAGACGTTATGGGGAAGATTGATCAATACTAAATACATTTTAACTGGACAGTCTTGCAATGTATAGGGGTGATAAATCTGGCACTGGTCAGAAGTATAGCATTACAGTATCTCTGATTAATTGGCTTACTTTATGCTACTAATTGCGCCGAAAATTTGACTTATGCTAAGCCATGCTCCCTTTCTGTGTGGCCACACCCTTGTCACAGAGGCCACGCCTCTTTTGTCAGACAAGGCACAGAGGTTTCTGCAAACTGTCTAAGGGTATGTTCACACAGCTTAACTGCGGGGCGTACAGTATGCCCTGCAATTACGCCAGGTGTTCGGGAGTCGCGCCTTACTCCCAACGACTTGGGGTGATCCGGCAGCCGCCGCCCATAGGCTGTCATTTCTCGCGGCGCGTAAGCGCTGTGAATAAATGACATGTCAATGATCTCCCCACTCGTACAATACGATCGTATTGTCTGGCCAGGGAGAGGAGGTGTAATCCATAGTTCTCTATGAGAACGAGATTACGTAATGATAGGGGCACATATCGCTCATAATAGAGCACAGTAACACTAAAGAACGGTGTGAAATGTGACCCGAAAATAAGCCGTGTGAACATACCCTAAAACAGATAGTAAATGTGGTGTAAAGCATGGCACAAATTGCGCCAGAATTTTAGTGCAATTGCCTTATTATATGTGCCCCACTATATCCATAAATCCACTTTGTTCACTCAGTACAGATATGATGAAGATTTTGTATATGTTTTTATGCCAAAACCAAGATTGAATCCTAAGCAGAGAAGTATAAAAATAGCAGGCCTGGATTGGCAATCTGCCGAAGGAGTTTGTGTAGAGTTGAGGAGGGTCTTGGAAAAGTGAGTTGTCAATGTAGCAAATTCTGGAAGAAATCATCAAGGCAGTCTGAGCCAGATGGAGAAGGCAAGGGAAAGTAAGTGTCTCCCGTCAGAGAGCACATCACCTGTGAGTCACTAGATGTAATAGTTTATTTGTCGTGTGATGGCAACCTGATCTGGTATAGGACCACTATATGGTGCACTGTATTATAGGTTATATGTGGCTTTTAAAATTGTAATTAAAAGCAAAAGCAAGTGTAAGTCTGTCCCTAACGGAATAATGAGGCGTTTCTATGTTTTACCTTTTTTCTTTCTTGTGTCAATAGTGTAGATTATTTTAGAGAGTGGTGAGGGGCATGACCAAAAAGGCCACAATTTTGTATGCAATATAGGGGAGGGGGGTGATATTGTAGGTGGACTGTTGAGCTTTTTATGCCAGGGATGCTTTTTAGTCTCAGTCCAAACCTGGTTACAAGGCATGTGTTTCCAGTGGTCCCAATAGAGCAGTATTGGCTGTTTATGGTCTCAACCCGATTTTTTATAAAAAAAAAGTGGCCTGCAAGATACCGGATGGTAATGGACAGGGGGTCCAAATGCTTTATGGGGCCCTAAAATTACTGCTGGCAGCCCTGTGTATGTCCTTCACATGAACAGCACAAATTTTTATCTTCTGGAATAAAAAAAAAATGTACAACTGTTTCTCATGCAAATAAACTTTCTTTTTTTCTGAAACCATTCTAAACCCTTACACATTAACAGTATGCAGGCAAAGATGATAATGTGAAAGTGAAAGGACAGAGAGTGATGTAGAAGAAATGTGATCAGACAAAAACTAATCTTAAAGTAAAATTTACCTCAATAAATTAACTTGTTTTTATCTTTTTACTTTTTGCAAGCAATTACTGAAGGTCAAACCATTCTATGGTGTTTGACTCAAAAGGTTATTTATCTCTTTACATTTCCACTTGTGTGATAGAACTAAGATGCCTGAAGACTGTAGGATGTTTGATTTCTTATGGAAATGATTTCATGGAGCTGTGTGATACATTGCATGTGGATATTATAATCAGTACAACCTAGATTTAAAATATATTCTTAATCAGAAACATTGAATCACAATTGCTGTTTTGTATACACAATGTGACTAATTCAAGTTTTCTTAAGCAGGATATAACAAAAGGTCATTGATAAAAACAATTACTAATGATAATGTTATCAATTATAATCATTCTATTCTGCTCTTTCCCGTAATTGTTTGACTCAAAGTGTTTTGCAATGTTGTGTTAAAAAAAGGATGGAAGTATATATAAAGCCATATACGGCCATAACATTAAAACTACCTGTCTAGTACTGTATAGGTCTGCCAAAAGTCACAACTATAACAATATCATGTTATTTATCCCACATTAAAAAAATGAAAAAAAACACCCAATGTCAGCAGGTTTCTCTCATCCCACCCCTCTGCAAAAAATTAGCTTTCACACAGAAAAAAATCTTGGTGGCGATGTAAAACAAATTTTAAAAAAAAGTTTTTTTTTATTTTTAAAAGTAGTAGAACATAAGTAAATCATGTCAATTTGATACAGCCAGAATCATACTTACTGACAGAATAAAGTTAACACACCAGGTATACCACATGGTGATTTTTCTTAAATCACTGCACGATTGTCTTCCTCTGTGTCACGATAAAACCCGGGTCGGTTAGTGAGATCCGGCTGGAGCCAGCGCAAGCGATGTGTTAAGCACACCAGGGCGCGATTCTAAGTAGAAACCCGGTATTCACCAGAGCCCGCCCGCAAAGGTCGGTATGTACTTGCTGCAGCGGAGAAAAACTACCGATGTCGCTTCCCCACTGGCGAGACTTGCTTGCGCGAAGGCGGCCAAGGAGTAGCGAGGTACAGAATCGACAACGAGCGTAGTCGGCAGACAGTCAAATAAGTCAGGGATGGCGGCAAAAGGTTCGTCAAGACGAGAGGCGTAGGCAAAGAGGTATGGTACCGACAGTCACTAAGCACTCAAACGCTTTCTCAATAGGCTAAAAGGCACTAAAGATCCAGGCGGGGACGTTCCAGGAAGTGTAACCCTTAACAGGGTCAGCGATTAGCAACAACCAATAATGGTGCGCTGCCCTTTAATGATCAGAGAGACTGGCGCGCTGCGCCATAAGGAGCTGGGACGCGCTCCGCAGCCGAGCAGGGAGCCGCACGGAAGCAGGAGCGCGACTGGTTGTCTGCCCCGCCAGGAGGTACTGAGTACTGCCAGTGGGCCCTGCACGCCGGACCGACGTCGCCCGTGATCTTCCCCGCGGCGGGAGAGGGGGCAGAAGTCCCGGTGAGGCCTAATCCCGGCCGGTGGGGGCTGCGGACCACCGGTGACAGTAACCGCGGCCCCTTAGGCCCTACCCCCTCCCACCCCCCTCCTAGAACGGAGAAACCTCACCAACAGGCCTCGGTCCAAGATGTTCTCTCCTCCGGCTTCCCATGATCTCTCCTCAGGCCCGAATCCCTCCCAATCGACCAGAAAATTACGTTTCCTTCTGATGGATTTCATAGCCAGGATGTCCTTCACCGCAAAGACATTGGAGGATACTGCACGACAGGCTTCAGTAGGGAGACATGAAAAGAATTAGGGATCCGCATGGAGGGTGGGAGCCGGAGTTTAGTGGCCACAGGATTAAAACGACTCAATACCAGTCAACGGGCCCTCAAGAACCGTGGACCCAGTTTATAATCGGTAACTGAGCCAGAATGAATTTGGCAGAGAGCCACACCTTGTCACCTCAGGAGCAAAAAGTCAGAGCAGGTTCTCCTCTTCTTTCTTGTCCGCCTGGATTTTTCCCCCCCAATGTTGGGCCGGACTTCTTCCTGCTCGAGGGACTGACGATATCTGCTCCCAACTAGCGGACATAGCTCTCGAACAAGCATCCACGCGCAGGACTTTGGAAGAAGAGAGCCCACGGGAGAGGTGGGCGTGGGTGCTGCCCATAGACACCACAAGAAGGAGAAGGCACCATAGGATTCCGGAGTCCAAAGAATTAGTAGGGAAACTCCGCCCCAAGGCAACAGGTTTTGGACCAATCAACACTGGCGACCGAGACAACAACCCGCAGCTAAGCACCCAAAACCTGATTGACTCTCTCGGGGGGGTACTTGGCCGTTGGGACTGAGGATGGTACGCCGAGGAAAAATCCAACTTTACCTGCAACCGGGAAAGAAAGGGCACTCGTGCCAAAATCTAGATACAAATGAACTCCTCGGTCAGGATGACGATGTGCGTGTGGCAGACCGTTGAAGCGAGAAATATGCATGAAGAAGATCGTAGCGGGCGAGGGGCAAAGTGGCGAACCCAAGCATAGGGATACAAGTGAGAACATCTTTGAAATCTAGTCCGACCACGGCCCAGATCACGGTGTTACCCGATGGATGGAGGGTGTCATTTATAAAGGTTCCATCGCAACATGTGTCCACGGTTTACAGAGGGTGTTGGCAATGGTTGCAGAAACCAGCAGTGACAGAGGCGGGGAGCCTATTCCCGGTGCGCATGTAGTACAGGAGGCCTCCACAAACTCCCTAGAATCTTTGGCCAGTATCCTGGCCGACCAGACCAGTAGAACCGAGAGATTAACTGTAGGATCGTCCTGGCACCCGTATGCCCAACACCATAAAACTATGTCCCCATTCAGGATTCCTCCTACGAATCGAACGCCGCACATATGTCTTGCCGTGGAGGAACCTGTTTGGAGACGAGCAGGTTCAGCGGAACCAGGCGTTTCCGGTGGGATGATATGTTGGGGCATTGATTCTGTCTCCCGACATGTCTTGAAGGCCACGGAGAGAGCATTCGAGCCTTACATTCCTCTCTGCAGGGGCGGTAGTGGATACGACAAGTATGATCGGGAGAGAAGAAGAGTGACCAACGGGCTTGAACGAGGATTAAGCCCCGCTGGGCGAGATTGAAGGGGTACAGAAGATTCTTATGGACCATGTGCTGTAACATCAAAGGATGCGGAGACCCCTTCCATGGAGGGCGCCATTCCTCCAGGTGCCATCTTGATGGCAAGCCAACCTCCGAATCCCCGATGGCAGAGGTTCTTCTCCGCCAGGGAGAAGTCTTCGAGAAGAACCCACAAGTGAGTGTCTTCCCCCGTGGGCCCCCTTCTGAGTAAGACTGCTGCACTGCTCCCACTGAGGAGGCGTCCACTTCCCAACAAGAAAGGTTTTTTTTCCCAGGTCTGGGCAAGGACAAGATCGGGTGCAGAGGCAAGTCAGCCTTTAGGCTCGGGAATGCCTTCACGGCCGCTGATCGGCCAACATCAGGATTAGCCATCATCTTCGTGAGATGCCACGATCGAGCACTAGTGTGGAAAAATTGGGAAATAAACTGGTGGTAATAGTTGGCAAATCCCAAGAACCGTTGGCCACTGGAGGATTGCTGATAGCTTAGTTGGATCCATTTGAAGACCTCGGTCAGAAACAATGTAGCCAAGGAAGCGCAGGCTGGACTGATGGAAAAGACATTTCTCCAACTTAGCGTGGATGAAATTCCCGGCCGAACCAGAATCCAGGAATGCCGGGACTTGGAACACGAGTCCAGAGTCAGTTGTGACTTCCACTGGCATGGAAAGACTTGGAGAGGAAGAACTCACACCTAGGGACGCCTCTCCCACATGGCCTAGGTGCGAGCGTTTCCCAGACGCTGGGAACGGAGAGGACAGCCCATACAAAAATGGTCCGGGCTGGCGCAGTACAGGCATAGCCCCTCTTGACGCCGACGGGACAACTCCTGCTCTGATATATGGACTCGGTCTACTTGCATAGGTTCCTCCCAACGGTAGAGGAGGTGGCAGCGGGGGTCTCTGGAACACAGGGGTCAGACGGGCTAAGCGACGGGGCCGCACAGGATCGCATTCCAGACGAAGCTCCTCTTGCCTCTCAGTGAAGCGTATGTCTATGCGGGTGGATAGATGTATCAAGTCACTTAGGGAGGATGGTAAATCCCTTGCCGCTAGAGCATCCTTGACCCTGCTGGACAGGCCCTTTTTAAAGGTGGCGCACAGGGCGGCATCGTTCCACGACAGTTTAGACGCCAGGGTGCGATATTGGACTGCATAGTCCCCAACTGAGGAATCGCCCTGGCGCAAGTTCAGTAGCGCATTCTCTGCAGAAGATGCTTGTGCCGACTCTTCAAAAACACTGCGGAACTCCGTGAGGAAGGCTTGCAGGTTCGCAGTCACTGGGTCGCTCCTGTCCTAAAGAGGGGTAGCCCAAGCCAAGGCCTTCCCGGCCAGTAGACTGACCACAAACGCCACCTTGGAGCGTTCCGTGGGGAATTGGTCAGCCATCAATTCGATGTGCATGGAGCACTGGGCGATGAAACCCCTGCACAGCTTAGGGTCTCCCTCGAATTTTGACGGAAGCGGCAGACGGAGCTTGGGGCCCACAGTCGCAGGTGGAGCAGCAGATGGCGGCGTAGCCACGGGTGGGAAAGGCGGGTGCTGTTGATTCGGGCCAATAGTTGCTGAAACATGGTGGTCAGCTGGTCTATCTGCTGAGCTTGTTGCGCGATTTGTCGCAACTGCTGCGCAACAACTGCTGCTAGGTCTGCTTCACTTGGAAGAGGCATCCAGGGCCGGATCTTGCTGTCACGACGGTCGGTAGTGGATCCGCTGGACCAGCGCAAGCGATGGCGTAAGCCACACCAGGGAGCGGAGTCTAAGTAGAACCCGGTATTCACCAGAGCCCGCCGCAAAGCGGGATGGACTTGCTGCGGCGGGAAACTACCAGGTCGCTTCCACTGGCGAGACTTGCTTGCGGTGGCGGCCAAGGAGTAGCGAGGTACAGAATCGTCAGACGAGGCGTAGTCGGGGACAGGCAATAAGGTCAGGGCAGGCGGCAAAGGTTCGTAGTCGAGAGGCATAGGAAAAGAGGTACGGTACACGGACAGGACGAAGGCACTCAGAACGCTTTCTCAGGCTAGAAGGCACTAAAGATCCGGCGGGGACCTTCCGGAAGTGTAACCCTTAAATAGGGTCAGCGATTGGCAACAACCAATAATGGGCGCGCTGGCCCTTTAAATCAGGGGAGACTGGCGCGCGCGCGCCCTAAGGAGCGGGGACGCGCCCCACAGGCGGCAGGGATGCCGCACGGAAGCAGGATCGCGGACTGGTAAGTCTGCCCGCTCAGGGGAATTACGCCCGTGGCCCGGCACCCGGACCACGGCGCCGCTCGTCCCCGCTGCGGGAGAGGGGGCAGAAGTCCCGGTGAGCCCGCAGCCCGGCTGGGGGGCTGCGGAACCACCGGTGACACTCTGGATCAACACTGGATGGACAATAGGCTACACTGGATGAACATACAATATGTCTTTTTGTAGCCCTACAAATTTTGGAATTATGTAACAAGATACATGATGCGCTGTTTTTTTGGTCTCTGCATTGATTAGAACAAGAAGAAAAGTATTTTAAAACACATCCCATGTGTGAAATGGAACTTTTTCCATGGTGAGAGATTTCCTAGATCTATTTTGTAATAAGAAGAGAAAATGATAATCACACCAGAAAACATACACTACTCATAAAAAGTTAGGGATATTTGGCTTTTGATTGAAATTTCAGGATGAACATAACTTTTCTTGAATATATATATTTTTTAAATGAACTAAATGAGACATCTCTTAACTTTAGAATGCACATGTCCAGCTGTTCAATGTTTCAGTACTTTTTTCACAACTTTCTGAGCTCTCTCAGCTGCTCACAATACTTTACATAAACAGACCTTTCTTTGACTACAGAGAGGAAAGGACTGGTGATGTCATTCTGCTGGGTCACATGATAAGCAATTCAAACACATTACACATGCCCCCTTTTTGAGAAACACAGACTGAAGAGCTGGAGCAAAATAAAAACCCCCTTTTAAAAAAATTTACGTTTTAAAAAGACCCCCTTTCACAGACTCAATCACCCAAATTTTCAAACCCCTCTACAAAAATGGGCAAGCCCAAAAGACTTTTTTTTAAGGGATGTCGGGAAAAAGATAAATAGCCCCTGCAAAAAGCTAAAAATTGGGCAACAAAACCAAATTAAAAAACACTGGGTGAAAAGGGGGAAAACTTTTTGGTAAAAATAAAAAAAAGGAAAAATTTACAAAATACTGTCAATCGACATCAATCTGGGGCACCAGGGAAAAAATTCTAAACCTTGGGGGGAATCCTTTTTTTGAGGAGGGTTTGAGAGATCAGTCTAAAACTACATGGGGGGAACTTTTTAAATGACCCTCAAGGCAGCGGGGACCACAGTAAACCAAAAAAACCTTTGGGAAAACACATTACCCAAAATTTGGTTTAAAAAAAGTGCATTTGGCCCGCAAGGTCCCTCTGCTAAAATAAAAAAAAAAATAATCGGGGCGGGGTTTTGGTTCCCTTGAAAGATCCCAGACTTTGTTAAAAAGGACCCTCACTAGCGGCGAAATACCCCGGGAAACAAAAAAACCCTTTCAGCGATCATTACTGGGACATACCCCCGTGCCAAAGATTGGTAAAACCATACCAGGACCTTCTCAGCGACTTCGGCGGCTCTCCCAAGGTTTCCCTGCAGCGATGGGGGGACCCCAAATTTTTGGGGAACTAAGCCGTTGCCCGCCCCCCGCAGCCCCCAGAGAGAACGGGGCCCACTGCAGTATTTGGGCGTTTAAAACCACCATTTAACCGCCGCACCCCCCTGGCGCCAAACCTGCGGGTAATTGGGGGGAAACCTCCCAGCCTCCCTTTGTACCAGAAACAGCACTCCAAAAAAGGGTTCTCCGCAGTGAAAACCGAAACCCCTCCCCCACATTTTAACATCGGGGGATCCCTTCCCAAAACCTGCTTGGGTCTTCGCGGGGCCCCTCTGAACGGGCGCCGTTACACATCCGGAAAAAGGGTTGGGTTCCCTGCCTCTTGGCCCCGCCAAGAATTTGGCTCTTCCCAGCTGGTGGAAAATTTTTGGCCACCCCCTGTGAACGCTGCACCCGGGGCCCTCCCTTTGGTGATTTGGGCCCTTTTTCGCAAATTTTTTCAAAAGTGACGGGGGGTTTCCCAAGATTTAAAAACTGCAGGTGCGTTCCTGCGCGCCCCAGTCCAGAGAGAAGCGCAGCTCTGCAGAAAGGGGAAACCGCTGGGTCCACCACACTCCCCCGGGCGTTTTGACCTGCGGGGGGGATGGTGATGACCCTCCAGCACCCCTGTTTAAAACCACACACCCCTTTTCATCAAAGGGCCCTCCCGCGGTGATAGGGGGACCCCCTTTCTTCCTTTAACCCGGGGGGCCACCCTTCCATTAGAGGTTCCCATTTTCTAACCCCTTTTTTAAAACTATCGCTCGTCCTCTGAAAAAGTCCTTGTACCCCCAAGGGGGTGTTTGTGGCTGCCTTCTTTTCATTGCCCACCAGGGAAAGGGCTCATGCCAGCTGAGTGAAGAAAACTTCCCCACCTTGTTAACGTTTAAACCTGGTCTTTTTTATACAGCCCGAAAAATTTCCCCCCGCCGCAGCAAGCCCCCCCATAAACAAAACAAAATTTCCCAACACACCTCTGCTTTCCCCGGGCGGGATCCTCCTTTAAAAACATCTTTTCCCAATACATCTTAAAAAAAAAAAAAAAAAAAAGAAGGGGGAGTAAATTAAACCTTGATAAATTGCCTCCTTTGGGCTTCATTGTCAAAATTGTAACATACTGTACCTGATTGCGTTCTACAACATCACAGCTCTAAAATGGGAGGTACTTCAAAAAAAAATCCACCTAAGAAACCTCCAAACCATTTGATTTTTTTTCAAAAAACCCCCCTCAATCACAAATCTATAAAGGGGCGCTCCCCAGTTTTCCCACCTTCATCGCCCCACCCCTTCTCATGCTGAATCAATGGACTCTGAGTTTCAAGTTTTGCTTTGGAAACCTAACAACACTAAAACCACCCTACCCAAAATTGTTTTTTTCCCCTTTAAAGAGAACTTATACAAAATGACTTCAAACCGATTTTGAACAATTTAGAAGTGACATCCAATCAATTTGGGCTCTAGAGCAAAAAAACATATCGAACAAAAAAAAAGGCCGAGGGTTTTGCCTCTTCACCACAATCCCTCATAGATTCACACACGCTCTAATAAAGAAGGCCCCAAAACCTTTTGCCCCCGGGCCTCGACTTGAAAACAGATCTCTAAAGGGCTAAAAATTTCGTATAAGAGGCCATCCCCCAAAACAGTTACTTTTAATTACTGCTTCCCCTTTTACAAGACCTTATGGCTATAAACTCTCCCAGAACTACAACACTGGACCTTACAGTAATAATACACGGGTCCCCCCAAAACCCAAACATATCTTGCCCTCGGGTTAAAACCCCCCCGGAAAGCATCGCCCAAGAATCCATTTCTAACCGGCCCAAACCCCAAGGAAAAAACCTGCACCGAAACCCTTCGTAAGGGAGTCCTGTTTTCCATAAAAGGTTTTGGACCTTTTTTTTTTTCCTGAATTACTTTTTAGCAGGAAAAGATGCTTTCCCCCCCCAAAAAGTTTTGCCCCCCTCACCAAAGTCCCCAGGGGAACCCCATATCCCATATCCCCTGGGGGGAAATTTTCCCCCTTTTTTTTAAAAAATTACTAAAAAATGGAAAAACTGCACCTTTCCCCCCCACTCTACGCGGGACGCCCCCCCCTGTCCCTGGGGGTCCTTAATTCCAAAAACACCAACCAATACCCCCTTTGCGTAAAACCAGGGGATAAGCCAAAACCTTTTATCACCTCTCGGTTTCCCAAAAAAAAGCCGGGCGTCTTTATTCTCCAGATAATTGGGTCTGGGGCCCAACATAACCCCCAACCTAATTCCCCCCTGGAGTTTTGGGTCCCCCAAAGGTGTCTCTTTTGATTTTCCCATAACTTAAAGTGCGTGAAAACCCTTTTTGGGGCCCCATCACGGGAAATTCCCCCCCTTCAAACCGCGAATTTCCCCTTCCCCCGGGAACGCATCCCTTTTTTCAGTTTTTACGATTACTCTTTTTTTTCCTTTTGCAGACTAAGGGGAAAACCCCGGGGGGTGGGCCCTATTTGTTTAAAAAAACATGCCTTCACATTATTACACTCTGAATATGACCCCAAAAGGTCGTTATATTAAACTTACAATGCTTCCCTTAGACTCTGCTATAAATTTTCCGTTGTACTCTTTTTTGCCCTAACCGGGAAACCCAAATTTTCCTTTAATTTTCCCCAAAAAATGACCAAAGCCAAAGACATAGCTAAAGGTTTTTAAAATTTTCCCGTTGGGGCTTTTTTGGGTTTTAAAAAGATTTTTTGATCGCTCTACGGGGGAAACCCAAATGCCAGATTTTGAAATCCTTCCCTTTCTAGAAGGGGAAAACCCCCACGACCCCTGGAGGTATGAGCAAAACAACAGAAATGGATTCCCCATATTTCTCCCGCAGCTAAACTCTTTGCACTCCCAAAACTAAATTTTTTTTTTATTGAAAAAAAAGCCCTAATCAATGTAAAATCTGCCACTATAGGTTTTTTCCAAAATGGCCTTAAACCCTGCGCCAATCTCCTCCTTTCAAAATTTGGCCTCCCCTCCATCCCACCCCTTTCCCCCTGGGGCTTAAAACAAATTTTCCCATTAAAGGGCCCCCAAAAAGTAGCCGTTCCCGCAAACACCCTGAAGGAAATTTTTTTGTATTTTAATTTTCCGACTTTGTCCTTCCAACCCACAAATTTTAAGGTGCCCCATAAAGCCTTTTTCGAGGAAAAATTTATAAAGGAATTTCCCGAGGGGAAAAAATAAAAGGGAAAAAGAGCTTAAAGAAAACATTGGGTGAAATTAAATGCCTAGAAGCTCCCAAATTTAAAACAAACCCCTGCCCCCCTTTTTGAAAGAAGGGAAAATTTTGCAAACTTGAAAAAAATTGCGTATTTTGCACCTTTTTGAAAATTTCCCAAATCTATCTTGCAAAACCCCAAATCTAAATTTCTACTTTTCAATTTTTACCCCCCCAAAGGGAAAATTTGGGACACCCCCCAGAGTAAAAAAGTTCAAAATTTGATCAAAAAATGCTTACCCTCATTCCCTTAAAAATAAAAAAATTTTATGGAAACAACAAAAATCGCAGACACCTTCGCGATTAATTTTAAATCACTCTATTTAAACTTAAACAAACCCATCTAAATCCCCTTTTTACAAAAAAAATTTTAAATAAAATTTTTAAACTCAAACTCCCTTTCCCCTGTACCCCACACAACTAGAGAATCCCGAATGCCCCTTTTTACCGATTTAGAAAATTAAAAAAAGCTGATTTCCCCAATTCTAAGCTTAACAAAACTCCCGGGCCCCGGGGGCTTTAAATAATGAGTATACAAACTTTTTTAATGACTTCTAACCCCACACCCCAAAAAAAAACATTTTACCTAATTATAAAATCGGCCCCCCCTCCCAAACTTTAACCAACCATTTCCCAAACCCTTTCCCAAAAACCCGGTAAAACCCCCAACAAAATCCCCCAATTTTAGGGCCATCTTTTCTTCTCAACCCAAAGAAAAAATAAAATTATTTCTAAAATCTTTCCAACCAAATAAATGACAACGTTTTTTCCCCACCTAAAACCCCCTGACCAGGGATTTTTTCAAAGGGAGACAACAAAGAATGGAAAGAGGAAAAATTAAATTTATATTATGCATAAGATCTCCAAAAAGCACTCCCCCCAACAATTGCTTCTTTTTCCCATGGAGAGAAAGATTTTGATAGAAATAACCCTTTCTTATCCCAGAAGGGGGTTTTTTTCAAAAAAAGGTTTTTTATAGGGCCCCCTTTTTTTAAAACAATTTTTCGCCTTATTTTACCTCACCGACGGGGAAATTATATAAACCCCAGGGTTCCTCTCTAAAACAAACCCCAAACACTAATGGGGACCCCCCCAAGGGGTTTTCCTCTTTCCCCACTTATATAAACCTAAGCTAGAACCTTGGCAGAGCAAAAAACCGTAAAACCCCTTTGATAACGGGCGTACCAATCAAATTTTGTAGAAAAAATAAAAAACAGCTTAATGCGATGATATTTTAAAATTAAAATGTCAAAACCCATAAACTTCAATTCCCCGCTCTTTTTTAAAAATTCCCTTTAAACAAATTTGCTTTCTCGTACTAAAATTTAAAAAGCATCCAAACCCTAGCTTTAAACCCATTCACTGCACGAAAAACTCTGACCTCTAAACTTCCTCCTATCAATTTTATTTTTTCCGCATCCTCTGTCCCTTACCTAGGTAATTTTTAAATCTTCCCAACTTTTAAAAACAATAGAGGGTTTAATTTAACAATGGGTTTCCTTTTTATATTTTAAAAAGAAATCCATCGGGCTCCACCAATTTCCCCTATCGTGGGTGGCAAAATCCAATTTACAAAAAATCCCCGAAATTTTTGCTCAACTTTTTTCGGGCTAAAAAAAGACCGAGTTTGGGCCAAAAAAACTCCTCTACTTTCCCCCTTGGTACAAAGGGGGCCTTTTAGTAAACCCAACCTCTTTTTATATAAATTTGCTTCCCGTTTCCCAAAAACCTACTGGGACACTAAGGAAAAGCCCCCAGATCTCAAAACCCATGGGCCAATGTTAAGGAAAAGTGTAATTCCCCACACCACACTTAAACATATACTAATAGCCTCACTTTGGGGCTCTGCCTTGCCCCCATTTTTATCTCCCCCCCTCTCACCAAATTTTGCACAGTGGAAAAAATATGTACTGACTCATCAATGGCTTTAAAATTTCAAAAAATACATGGGCCCCAACTCTTTTCCTTTCAGGCGGAATCCCCCCCCCTCTTCCCCTCCCCACAAAGGTTTCATAAAGGGGTTTTCACTTGGAGACCATTTTCTTTTGAAAAATTTCATTTAAATCTTTTGAGGGAATTTAAAAATCGTTCTCCCTACCCAACCCAATTTAATTTTTAATTTTTTCCCCTTTAGATACGGGAAAAACCTTACAACAATGGGAAAAACCTGAAACTCTGTGTTCTTATTCTTCTTTCCAAAAAATTTTCTACTAAAAAGAAAGGGTTTTTACCAGGTTTTTCCTTTTTTTAAAACTCCTCCCCGCTAGAACCCCCGACATCTCTTTAAGCCTGACTTTTTTACAAAAAAGGAGGGGGATTTTGGGGGAAAAAGTTTTTCCTGGGGAAAACGGCAAAAACGCAGCTAACAAATCCCCAAAAACCTCTAGGGGGAATTAAAACCCTGGGAGAAATTTTGGGGGAAAATGCAATTGGGGCTGGGGCCCCTTTCACCCTCAACTCCACACATGTTTTTCTGACCACCCAGAAAAGAAATTGGAAAAACTCCCGTGGCTCCCCTGGGAAACCCGCGGGATTGGGTGGGGGCTGGCCCCCACGTACATAAACTTTTTGGGGGGAAGTTTAATTAATTTATTGTCAGAAAATGTTTTTAATCCCATTTTTCCTTACGCCCGAGTGGGGGGTTCTGGGCCCCCCCGCATATACTCCCTTTCCCCCTCTGTGCCACAAAGTCCCGTTTTCATGTACTGGGTACCACTAGAAAAAGGTAATTGGGTTTTAAATTGGAAAAAATTTTTCCCCTCCTCTCCACACAGCGGAACATTGCCAGGGGGTTTTAAAAATCAATGCCATGCAGAGAACCGCCTTTAATCCCAAACCCCACCTTTCCCCAAAAAAAACTTAAAATGGTCTTACTGGGCTACGTCTAGGGTTTGTTCAAATTCATGACATTACAAGTACAATTTTAAATTTTTTCCCTTTCCCCTTAAATACAACCATGGGGGGGTTTAATGGACCCCATGTCCCGGGAGAAAATCTAAATTTGGCTACTTACCTTAAATTTTAACACCCTGTAATTTTACATGTATTTTTACCCTCTTCCCTTTTAAAAAATTCCTTTTCTTTTATGTAGTCATTTCTAGTTTGTTCTAATTGTTTTTTTTTTTTTTTGTTTTTTTTTTTTTTTTTCTTCTCGGGAAATTTTTCACTTTTTTACTCTCCCGGTTTAAATATTTTTTAGTACATTACAGCCAAATGTGTAAGAAACCCTGTTATTTGACAAAACTCTAAAAAAAATTCTTAAAAGTAAAAAAAAAAAAAATTAAAAAATAATCTTATTTATATAGCGCCAAAATATTCCGCAGCCCCTTTACAAATTTAAGGGTAAACGGGACAGACATTACAAAAATTTAAAATACTTACAAAAGAGGGGCCCTGCTCGTAAGCGCTTACAATCTATTAAAGGGTAAAGGGGGAAACATACGGGAAGAATGCAAGTTTACAAAGGTCCAGCCCCTTGGGTTTTATAAAAGGGGGGTGTTTACAGGGAAAAAGGGGGAACCCCGCCCCCCTTTACAGTACATCTTATACAGAAAGTCCTGTGAGTGCCCTATGTGGGGAGTAAAAAAATTTTGGGGGATAGCTTAGGTTTTGGGAAGGGCCAACGAAAATTATTCTCGGCCCTTTTAAAACCTAAAGAGGCACATGTACGGGTCATCAAATTTTTCCAGTGAACACCGGATGTTTCGTGAGTGACGGGGAAAGGGTGCTGTGGCCCGAGAAAAAAATTTTTAGTCTATGGCATTAACTCAACTCCCGTTTTTAGGAAAGAAATGCGCAAGACCTAAAGAACACCGCCCCCAATTTCAAAAAAGGGGGTGGAAACATTGGGGCAATTTATCAAATTGCTTACTTTTTAGACTTGAAAATTTAGACTAACATTTTAAATGCCCACATTTACATAGTGTTAAAAATTTGGTGCAGGTTAGAACGTCATCTAACTCTGTACCACAATTAAGTTTCTTACTTTCACAAAATCGGGCGATTTTTGGCCGAAAAAACGGGCCATTTTTGGTTCACTTAAGCCCCGCCCCTTTCCTGTGAAACCACCCCCTTTTATAGGCCCCCGCCCCTTTTTCAGAGACCAAAGCGTCTGAAACGTCTAAAAACACATATAAATTGGCGAAAAAAATGGGTTTTTGGTGCAAAGGAGCCAGAATTTTGGCACAACTGCTTTGATAAATCTGCCCCATTATTTTTTTGGGGGTGTTTCCTCTCTTAAAACACAGACTACCCTAGTTTACATATTTTAAGGCTAAAAAAACTCATCCCTCAATTTTTTTTGCTACAAAGTTGATTCAAGAAAGGGGAAAAACCCCAATGAGTAGAAGCCAAATTTTCCCCCATTTTTGGGAAAAAATCTTTCACCTTTTAATCTGGGAATCGAATAAAACCCTGGATAAATACCCTTCCTCCCCAAAACCTAGCCTAAACTGTTATATTATTACACCCAGAAATGCATCCAACCCTTTTGAACTCTGTTATTGAATTCACCAGACAAGTTTCCTCTGGCAGAGAATTCCACATCCCCGCTCTTTTTAGTAAAGAAAACCCCTTTCTAGTTTATTAAAAACTTTCTTTCCTAAAGACGTAGAGAATCCCCCTTTTGTTCGGTTTTCAGCCAGGGTATAAATAAATTTTTAGGAGATTCTTTATTGCCCTTTTAAACCCCCTTAAGGACCAGCCAGTTTTTTTCCTTACGACACAGCCCTATTTTTGAAATCTGAACATTTGTCACTTATGTAAGATAACTTTTTTGACACTTTTACCTACCCATGTGTTAGAGATTTTTTTCTCATGACAAATTGGGGCTTTAAGTTAGTAAAAAAATTTTACCCATACAATCCTTGTTTTTTGTGAAAAAATCAAAATTTCATGAAAATTTTGGAAAAATTTGATTTTAAAAGTTCCAATATTTCTGCTGAAAGACAGATAATTATTCACCACATAATGTTTATAACTAGCATCTACCTTTTCCCCCACTATGGGTTGGCATCTTTTTTTTTAAAATGTCCTTTTTTAATAAACTTTACGGGCAAAAAAAATTTTTAGTAGCAATTTCCAAATTTTCAAAAAAATTTGCAATAAAATTTTTTTTTAGGGACCATTCCATTCTGACTGGCTTGAGGGGCCGTATATTAAAACCCCCTTTAATGACCCCCTTCTAAGAAATAGACCCCTTAAAAAGTATTTAAAACAGTTTTTAGGAATTTGAAAACCCTTAGATTTTTTCACAAAAATTTAAAAGCAAAGGGAGATGAAATTTCAAAATTTCACTTTTTTTTCAGAATTTCAATATTTACCCATTATTCACGGAATACGGAAAAATGTGACTGGGTAAATGCAATGTAATTCTTTCCCCCGGTCTTTCGTTTTTAAGTTCC
This sequence comes from Phyllomedusa bahiana, assembly GCA_025379985.1. Classification (NCBI taxonomy): domain Eukaryota; kingdom Metazoa; phylum Chordata; class Amphibia; order Anura; family Hylidae; genus Phyllomedusa; species Phyllomedusa bahiana. The sequence goes on from JAODAL010015828.1 coordinate 21,232, forward strand.
CATATGTGGCCCTAGTGCATTTTTGGCTAAACCCTAAGCCCCAGAATTTGGGGGGACACTACTGGATCGGGGTCCTTTTCAATGCTTTTTTATCTAGACGCCATTTCAGGTTTGGGGACCCCCAAGGTGCAAAAACTTAAAAACCCACCCCTAAAAAACCCCATATTGGAAATTAAAAACCCCCTTAAGTTATATATACAGGTGGGAAGTGAGTTATAGACCCCACAGGTGATTCACCATTTTTTTTTTAGCATTAGGCTGTAAAATTTTGAAAAAAAATTTTTTCCAAAAACTGCTTTTTTGCTTAAAATTTTCATATTTACAAGGAATCCTGGAAAAAAAAACCCCCAAAACTTTTTTAAGCAATTTCTTCCAATTTGCAATACCTTACATGTGGTGAAAAACTGCGTTTGGTCCCGTGCGGGGCGTCCAAGGGGGGGAGCGCTTTGGTTTTTGGAACGCAATTTTGGGGTGCTATTTCCCCCCCATTTCGATTCAACACCCCTATGGATTCTAAGGGGTGTATTGTGTTTTTTGGGGCCCACAGGGTTCATTTTTTTTTTTTTTTGCATTTGACCCATGAAAAATGGGGGGGGGGGGAAAACGCAGTTCCCCCATTGTTTTTTGGCTTCAATTTTACAGCGTTCGCCGTGGGTGAAAAATGTTTGTGATAACTTTACTATGGGGGTTTGGGTACAATTGCAATGGTAAAATTTTAATATTTTTTTTTATTTTTTTATTTTTACACATAAAATGGCTATAAAAAATTGCGTTTTATGTTGTCCTATTCTGACAGTCAAAAATTTTTTTATTTGCTGTGTGCAAGCTGTGTAGGCCTTTCTTTTGGCGGGTGAATTGATGCTTTTTTGGTCATTGGGGTCATACAAATTTTGTTGTAATTTTTTTTAAAGGTTTTTGTGAGGCTTTTGAAACAAAATAAAACAGCCCCCTGGTAGGTTTTTTTTTATTTTTAAGCGTATCTGCGTAATATGAAGCGGGGTTTCCGAGGGATCGATTCAGAATACCAATTTGTATATTTGTTTAATTTTTTACTGCTTTTTTCTAAAAACATTTTTTTTTTTAAAACAAAAAACTTTTTATTTTTTTTTGGGTCGGAGCGTTAAAGGCTTGTTTTTGGGCGGGATGGTTGATGTTTTTATTGTATCATTATTGGGGGGCAAAGGGCTTTTTTAAACAGCTTTAAATCCGTTTTTTTTGGGAAGGGGAGGAAAAAAAATACTGCAATCCTAGTATGTTTTTTTTTTTTTATTTTTAACAAAACGTCACTGTCAGTACCCTAATAAGTTGCTTTATCTGTGGGGCGAACGATTTTGGGGTCCCAATTTATATAGTTTTTTTTATGTTGAAGCACTTTAAAAAAAAAAAGTGTTTTTGTGTTAAAGAATATTTTTCCCTCGCTATCTTTGAGAGCCAAAACTTTTTTTAATTTTTTTCCCCTATACAACTGTGTTAGGAATTTTTTTTTGTGGGATGAACTGACATTTTAATTGGACAACGTTGGGGATTTATAGAGTTTTTGACACTTTTATTTCCCTTTTATGGCTGGGGATGAACAAAAATTTTTTAAATTTGGATTGTTTTTTTTTTGGTTTTTTTTATTTGGTAAATTAAAATAAGATTTATGGGGAGGTGTTTCGCACGCGGCGAACCCAAAAATGGGGACCATTTATTTTTTTTTTTTTTGGGCGTGGGTTTGTAAAGGGGACTAGGGCGGGTACTTTTTTTTATTTTATTTTTTATGTTGTGTTTTTCTTGTTTTTTACTTTTTTTAAATTTTTTTAACTTTTCAAATTTTTTTTTTTTTCTTTTCCCCTTGGGGGTTTGAAAGAGATACTTCAGCCCTCTTCAAAAGGATTTAGTACAAAGCCTGTGGGGGTCTGGGTTCCCATGGCACTGACGTCATGATGCCGGGCCATGCCCACAGAGTACGGCCGGGCATTGTGACGTCACAGACAACCCGGAAGACTATCTATGCCTTCCGTGCTGTCTGTCAGCACACAGCAGCCGCATGATCGTGCGCTGCTGTCGCCGACAGAGACGCAGGAGGAGCGATCTACTCCTGCGTCTTTCTTAGTTATTGCGACCCGATGGTCGCGATAATTAAGGGGTTAACCGCCCCCCCCGGAACGATCTCGGGTCGGGGCTGATCGCGCGAACTCTGCTTTAGAGTTCGCGCGATCTTCAGGACGTATGCATACGTCCAGGGGTGTGAACCCCCAAACGACCTGGACTTATGCATACGTCCTAGGTCATTAAGGGGTTAACAAATTTATAGATCCTTCTTATGGCCCCGCGAAGCCGTCTTTTCCTAAATAGCCCTAATCTTGCTAATCTTTCTGGGTATTGCAGTCCACCCAGTACTTTTTGTTATTTTTGTTTCCTGCCTTTGTACCTGTTCAAGCTCTACATTGTCTTTCCTGTGAACTGGTGCCCAACACTGTACACAATATTCCATGTGTGGTCTAACCAGTGACTTGTATAATGGGAGAATAATGTTTTCATCATGTGCATTTATGCCTCTTTTAATGCACCCCATGATTCTATTTGCCTGGGCAGCTGCGGCCTGACACTGGCTGCTACAATTAAGTTTACTGTCCACCAAGAGTCCCAAATCCTTCTCCCTGTCATTTTTCTCAGGGTTTTTCCGTTTAACATGTAGTCATGTAATGGATTTTTCCTCCCCATGTGCATAACCTTGCATTTATATGTGTTAAACCTCATCTGTCATTTCTCTGCCCAGGCCTCCAACTTATCCAGATCCTTTTGTAATAAGACATTATCCTCTATTGTGTGGATTTCTTTACAGGGCTTAGTATCATCTGCAAAGATCGCTATTCTACTGTGTAAACCATGTGTAATATAGGGCCCAATACTGAACCCTGTGGTACCCCACTAGTAACAGGGATCCAGTCTGATCTCAAATATGACAGTTAATCACTACCCTTTGTTTGCTATCACTGACCCAGTTACCCAGTTGCAAACGTTTTTCCCCAGTCCAAGCATTCTCATTTTACTTACAAACCTTTTATGTGGCACAGTATCAAATACTTTAGAAAAATCTAAGTATATAGCATCCAATGCCTCACCAACATCCAGTCTAGAACTAACTTCCTCATAGAAGCTGATGAGATTAGTCTGACAGGACCGTTCCTTCATAAACCCATGCTGGAATGGCGTTATACATTTATTTTCAGTGAGATAGTCCAGGATAGCATCTCTTAGAAAACCTTCAAACATTTTACCCACAACAGAGGTTAAACTTACTGGCCTATAGTTTCCAGGATCACTTTTTGACCCCTTTTTGAGTATTGTCACCTCATTTGCTATGCGCCAATCCTGTGGGACATACCCCGTTATTATACAGTCCATAAATATTAAGAATAGAGGCCTATCTATCACATTACTTAACTCCCTTAGGACACGTGGGTGTATACCATCAGGGCCTGGGGATTTGTCCATTTTCATCTTCTTAAGATGGAGCTACACTTTTTCCCTGGTTAGAAAAGATACATTTAAGGTGGAGTTTACCTCATCCCTCTGCTCATCAACAGGAAGCTCATCCTCCTCAGTAAACAAAGTGGAGAAAAAATTGTTTAATAGGTTTGCTTTCTTCTCATCCCCCTCCAAAATATCTCCCTCACTACGTTTCAAAGGACCAACATTTTCTGTTTTGATATTTTTACTATTGTTACGGGTGTCCCTGCAACCCCCGTGTCGGGTCACAGGCACATCTGCACCGCTGCAGCTGGCGCCGCAGCCCGGTACTCGGGCTGCGAGTGCTCCGGCAGCTCCGAGTCCCACTTAACTCGCCACGCTCCTGTTTCCGTCCCGGTGCGCGCTCCTGCTGCCGGCTGTGTGCGCGCTCGCCCCCTAATGCGCGCATGGCACTGCAGGCAAATTTAATGGACAGCGCCACGGTGATTGGTCTCACAGGGCGCTGACCCTATTTAAGCTCTGCCCCTTCCTTAGCACCTTGCCAAATCGATAGTGCTCTGTGCCTAGTGAGGAAGCGTTCCTGAGTATCTTGTTTGTCTACTGTGTACCGTACCTTCTGCCTCCGACCCTCGACCACGAACCATTGCCCCCTTTGTCCTGACCTTCTGCCAGTCCCCGACTACGAACCTCTCCTGCCTGTCCAGACCTCCTGCCTGTCCCTGACTCAACCTGTTTCCCACGATTCTGTACCGCCCCAACACCTCGGCTGCCACCGCAAGCAAGTCACGTCTGGGGTAGCGCCCTGGTAGCAATCCGCCGCAGGAAGTCCATCCCGCTTTGGGGCGGGCTCTGGTGAAAACCAGACCTACTTAGACTCCGCTCCCTGGCGTGGCTTACACCATCACTTGTGGTGGTCCAGAGGATCCACTAACACGTCCGTTACAACTATTTATATAGTTAAAAATATTTTGGGGTCAGTTTTACTTTCTATGGCAATATCTTTGCTGCCTTTATCATTATTTTACACACTTTATTTTCTCCCTATAGCTTCTTAGCGCTTCTTCACTGCCCTCCTGTTTTAGAAGCTGAAACACTTTCTTTTTGTTATTTATTGCCTCCTTCACATCTCTGTTGATCCACATTGGGTTTTTCCTGTTTCTAATTATTTTATTATCATAAGGTATGTACCTCTCACAGTGGTAGCCTAGGATGTTTTAAAGATCTCCCATTTATTATCGGTTTTTGTTATTTTTAAACACTTGTACCCGTCAATATGGGGTTTTGGGCCTCTTAAGCAGAATAAAATTAGCCTTCCTGAAATTCAGTGTTTTTGTGGCTCCTCGGAAAAAAAACTCTACAATGGATAAATGGAAATTTCTTATATTGTGGTCACTGTTTCTTAGGTGCTCCTCAACCTGAACCTTTGTTACTCTGTCAGGTCTATTAGTGAATATTAAGTCTAGAAGGGCCTTTCCTTAGTCGGTTCCTGCCACCATTTGGCAAAGGTAATTATCATTAGTTTTTTGACAAAAACCTGTTTCTTTATGAAGCGCCATTTTTTTTCAGTTTCCCAATTTATGTCTGAGTAGTTAAAGTCGCCGATAGTAGCAACCCAATTATAATTAGCTGCCTCATCTATTTGTTTGAGGAATACATCTTCCATGGGTTCTGTTATATTTGGGGGCCTATAGCAGACCCTTATTAGAATTATATAATTGTTATTACCCCCTTTTATATGTACCCATATTGATTCCACATGATCAATTCCTGTATCTATATCTTCCCACAGTGTTTGCTTCAGACAGGCTTTTACATAGAGACATACACCTCCCCGTTTACGATCTCTTCTAAATAAACTGTAACCCAGTAAGTTTAAGCTGGCCCAGTCGTAGCTCGTTATCCAGCCACTGTATCAGTTATCCCACTATGTCATATGTTCCTTCAGCAATAAATAATTCTAGTTCATTTATTTTGTTGGTAAGACTAGTGGCATTAGTCAGCATGCAATTTAGAGATATTTCGGTTATTATTTCTTTATCCCTGCTTCACTGTCTTGCATGCTATCTTCGTAGTTACTCCCCCCCCCCAGTCCCTAGTTTAAATATTCCCCCAAATTCCTGGCCATTTTGTCTGTGCAATTTCACCCTCCCCATATAGGTGCAACTCATCTCTAGCATAGAGTCTATAGCCAAGACAGATGTCAGCCCAAATCTCTCTTTCCTACACCAATTTGAGCCACTTATTCACCTCTCTAATCTCCTGCTGCCCATCTGGTGTGGTACTACCTTGGAGGTCTTTGACTTGAACTTTGTCCTGAGTCAAAGAAATAATTTTAAGGACTTAACTCTAACTTTGTCATTGGTGCCAGTGTGGACCATGACAGCTGCATTCTCACCATCCCCACCCAGTAATCTGTCAACTCGATCCACAATATGTTGAACTCGGCCCCTAGGTAAACAACATAATGTTGGACGATCCCGAACTTTGTGACAGATTGCCCTGTCTGTTCCCCTAATAATGGAGTCCACAACTTCCAGCACCTGTCTAGCCTGCCCTGCTAATCTTGCAAATTTGTTGGGGTGTGCCAGATCAGGACTAGCCACCCTGATACTTTTCGTTCTACCCTTCTTTCTGACAATGGGAGAATGGATGGAGCCATGTACTATAAAATCCTGAGTGACAAACTCCTACCCTTCGCCAGAATATTAAAAATGGGTCATGGCTGGGTCTTCCAGCAAGACAATGACACAAAACATACAGCCAAGGCAACAGAGGAGTGGCTCAAAAAGAAGAATATTAAGGTCATGGAGTGGATCAGCCAGTCTCCAGACCTTAATCCCATAGAAAACTTATGGAGGTAGTTGGAGCTCCGAGTTGCCTAGCAACAGCTTCAAAATCTTAATGATTTAGAGATGATTTGCAAAAGAGGAGCGGACCAAAATTCCTCCTGACGTGCCCAAACCTCATCATCAACTACAAAAAACGTCTGACTGCTGTGTTTGTCAAAAAGGGTTTTGCCACAAAGTATTAAGTTTTATTTGCCAGAGGGATCAAATACTTATATCTCTTTGCAAAATGTGAATCAATTTATATAAAGTGATTTTCTGGATTTTGTTTTTGATATCCTATCGTTCAATGTTAAAATTAATCTACCCTTAAAGTTATAGACTGTTCATGTGTTTGCAAGTGGGCAAACTTACAAAATCAGCAAGGGATCAAATAATTATTTCCTTCACTGTATGCAGGGCCGGACTGGGAATAAAAATCAGCCCTGGCACAAAGCCCCCAGCAGCCCACATACAATATCCGCTTACAAAATTCCCCTTGTTCTCGCACCTCGCCACTTTCTAAAATAAACTACACTGCTGCTTTCACACAGAGCATTTTTGATGTTTTTTTGGTGTGTTTTTGTGCAGAAAGGCAGAGTAGTTAATGCTGTACATTTCTGCACAAAAAAACGCATAAAAAAATGCACCAAAACTGCTCTGTGTGAAAGCCCCCTAAACACAAGCAAGAAAGAAAGAAAAAGTGGTGCAGAGAAACCCCTCATCACAGAGTAGGTGGGCGCTTGCTTACAATCAGGGACAACCCACACTGACACTACATAAGCACCAACATAACATACAACCCCCAACCATACACATCCCCAGTAGTCCAGGTCACCATCACATGAATACAGCACTGAATTCAACAACAGAAGTAAAATGACCCCTGCAGCAGGGACTCCAGGATACGTCATCTCTGATGGGAGTTGTTCTCTCTCCTTTTTCTTCTTCTGGCCCAAACCACCATGGTAGTCTTCCCTATATCGTTCCCTTCACATTTCTTTCTCTGTCCAGTACAGCATGCAGTGGTCTTCTTCTACTTGGTCACTAGGCCCTAGTACACATTTCCACGACAACACTTTCCCTGGTAGAATTTACCACAAATAACATCTTAGACTCCTCGTCTTTTCCACACTTGTCCTATCAATTCCCCAAACAGCGTATGTTACGAAAGTCAGATACGTGTCATGTAAATTAGTAGACCCCCATTAGGTGTAGACCTGGCCCTGTACTTAGCCCCCAGTAACTATCCAGGTAGCTGGGTGCTGCCCACAGGTAACTAGCCAGGTAGCTGCGGCTGCACACAGTAACTAGCCAGGTACTGGGGCTGGCCACAGTAACTGCCAGGTAGCTGGGGCTGCCCACAAGTAACTAGCCAGGCAACTGTGGTGGGGGCGGGTTTTCGGCTTATCCCCACTAGTAACTACCAGGCAACTGGGGCTGCCCACAGTAACTAGCCAGGACAGCTGGTGCCTGGCCCACAGTAACTAGCCAGCACTGGCTTCCACAGTAACTAGCCAGGTAGCTGGGGCCTGGCCCACATTAACTAGCCAGGTATCTGGGGCTCGCCACAGTAACTACCAGAAAGCTGGGGCTGCCACAGAAACTAGCCATGGTAGCTGGGCTCGCCCACAGTAACAAGCCATGTAGGGCCATTAATTAGCCAGGTAGGGCCAGTAATCATAGCCAGGCAAGGGGCAGTATGTAGCCAGGCAGGGCAGTATGTAGCCAGGCAGGGCCACTTATAGGTAAACATGGCAGTAATATAGGCAGACAGGGCTGTAAATCGGCAGACAGGGCAGGTATATAGGTAGACAGGGCAGGTATATAGGTAACACAGGGTCAGGTATATAGGTAGACAGGCTAGTATGTTCAGGGTGGATTGATTTAAATCTAACTGATTTAAATCACGATTTAAATCACTAGTCAGTAAGTCTTGATCAGTGATTTAAATCAAAAGTTTCTACCTAAACTAGTTCTTGCTATTTTAACATGCCAGTAGATGAAGATAATTAGAATCCTTTTTATATTACTTTTTTCTCCCCAGTTTTTTAATGGGTTAATCATTCAATTTGGACACCACTGTTCTGGTTGTAACTTAGGAAGAGAAAAATTAACCTGACCTTAATAACAATTTAAATAGATTTATTTCAAATGGAAACAATAACAAGCATGACAGCATAAGTTATTTGCCTAAACAAACATTCCATGTTTTGTTAACTAATTTGGCTAAACAAAATTATATATATATTTTAAGAAACTTTAGAACTTGTCAGGGGGCCCAAGCCGACACATGAGAAAACTAAATACTACTGTCCCTGTGCTGTCCCTCAGTAGCCTCACTTGTCGTCATCTTCATGCATCATCCTTCTTCTTTGTTCTATTCATAATCTGGAAAAAGAAAAACAAGCTTTCCTGCTTTAAATGGGTCCCAACCGATTTCTCAATTTAGAATGAATGATTCCAAAGGAAGAGAATAATTCTTTCAACGCCTGCAGAAGAAGCCTACTGGCTGTTAAAAGTGAAATCATAACTTGAACAGTCCCCTCTAAATCCAAGCGCGTTAAGTGACTTTTCCACCATTTACTGGTGTGACCTTCCTTAAAATATCTCAGCAAACATATATTTCTTGAATGGTTCCCCCTTAGCTCTGAAGTTTAATTATAGTTTGGCTTAAGATGGTGATTGAAGGATACCCATGTCCATAGCTAACTCTCTCCTCAGCACTTAGGTTTGACCCTGATATTGGATAATTTACAATATTTGCCAAAAAATGAGCTGGATTCAGTGCTTGTCCCCGTTCGTTAGTTGTTTACATGCTTGTAATTTAATTCTGTCCATGTGTAGTTCTGTTTTTTAAGTGTTCACTCAGTTCCTTCCAAATTTCAACAGCCTATCATCCGCAAGTAAAACAGCTATTTTCTGTATTTTGTATTTAAAGCTTGAGAGATGGGTTTCAGGTAAGCTCAGCATATGTTCAGTATTTTCTCTTAAGCCCAGTTGGGGATTTTGGCTCGTGACAGTGCCATCTATTTTATCTCGATTTTTCCTTCACAACAGTGTCCATCAAGAAATAGGCCAGTTTTTGATATACAGCTCAAAAGCAGTCCACCAAAGAGTTCCATCTAACATCTTGTGGGAGCGTTAGCTTGTTTTCCACCCATCCTTTCAGAGCTGCGCAGCAAAAGATTTATTAACGGAGGATTTTAAATTTAGCAATTTCAACCACATTAGCCTTTATTTCTGGAACACATTAAGTCTATGGCTAAGAGGTGCAGCAAATGAGCACTGCAACCATATGTTATTAGCAGCTTTGTAATTCCCTCCCTGCTCTTCTGAAATCTCTTCTCATCTTGGATACATTTGCACAATGTGTCATGAACCAAACTGCGTACTAACATTTGAATTTTTGTTCACTGTCGTTATAGCTTTTACTGCCACTTCGTGTAAGTATTCTGCTGTGTTGTGCATTACCTGACGTAACATTGTTTGGTGCAAAGGAAGACGTTTAACCCACTCCTTCTTCTGTTGTTATACAAGCACATACAATAGGATCAATTGTGAACATTACTCCCCCATCAATACCTTAGGTTTATAACAATTTTAACCCTTCCAGAGCTGTTGCACATTGCTCCATGTTTCTGTCATCCATTTTGATCCAGGCATTTCCCTGCAACATCACTTGCTGGTGGTACTGTTATCCTGGTCCTCAGTGACTGAACCATATTAATGAAATGTGGCGTTCTCAGTCATACGGAAAGAAAGAAGTTCGTTGACATAAAATAAACTGTGCAATTTTTTCATCAATCAGACTCTTTTTTCAATCTGCTAGTCTTATCCACAAACCTAACTATTGTGGTGTCCAGGAGGTAAAGGTTTTTTCTTCCTTTTGGGTGATGGTGATATGGTGCTGTGGGGTTTTACGCTGATGATAGAGTGCTGGCTGCTAATGTGAAGCACTATCCTGGAAGATAACTCTGAAACTGTAGAACAGGAATGAATGGAGGACTTGGAGATGGGATAGTTTCCAGAATCCATGATTCCCTAAACAAAAAAAGTCAATGCAGTTATTTTATTGGTTTATACAATTCTGCTTATTGTAACACAACACATCACAGCCCCTCCCCAAAAGGAATATTTGTTTTCTTCATCATAACTGTACCAAATGACATAAACATGCAGTAATATTAAGATATATAATTTTTAACACACATGACTGTTCAGTCTTTTGATATAGGATTAAATAAAAATTTTTACCTACCTGAAGATCCTTCTTTTTCAGAAGTGTTTCACACATTGGTCATCTTCATCACCCGCACTTCTCATGAATGTTTGCCTCATTCGCTATGGCCACCAGGCCTTGCATCTCCTTGTTGCATCTTTTGCCTTTTTGCACGGCATTGCCTGCATTACCGATAGGCGAAGGAGCTACATAAAATAGTTCACAAACAGGGGTTCTTTTACCGGGCCTGCTGCCATTCATAAGTGAAAGAATGCAATAAACCTCGAGCTCTACACACAACAGATACCAGACTTGTCTGTCTGTGGGCAATGCTTCATATTGTGCTCAAAGTTTTTCACTTTCATTTTCTTGTCTGCTTCGCATCCTCCTCCTCACCAACTTAGATTCACATTCTTCTTGTGTTTGTGCAGGATCTATTCCACTCAGAAGGGAACAATCAGAAATAATTTGGTCTAACTTCTGAACTTGTGCACTAAAGGGTTGATTCTTTATTCATAGGTTTTGATGACAATAGGATTAAGGTTCTTTTTCTCACTCTGTTCATGTTTAAACATTTTTGCTGTGAAGAAGAGGCTGGGACCTCTGCGTAGTCAAATTCAGTTTTGAGAACTGCGTAAGTAAAGCAAGCGTCTGTTGATCAATATATGAGAGAAATTGCCCACTAATCCATACAGAGAAACCTCTGGAAGAGCCATGGCATTGTGGAATGGTTACACATATACAGCCTTTATTCTATGAGTTTTTAAACAACTCATCTTTATCTCCATGATGGAAGAAACCTTTGGATGGTAAAATATTATCCCTCAAAAAGCAGTTTATTGAAAAAATCCAATTAAAAAAAATCAGATTTAAATAAAAAAAAATCGATTTTTTTTTTTTATTTTTTTTTTTTAAAAACATTGATTTTTATCCACCCTGGCTGGTATATAGGCAGACAGGGCTGGTATATAGGCAGACAGGGCAGCATATAGGTAGACAGGGCAGCATATAGGCAGACAGGGCTGTGGTATATACGTATACAGGGCAGTATATAGGTTATGACAGGTGCAGATCATATGCAACAGGACAGCATATAGGCGAAGGGCAGTATATAGGCATACAGGTCAGATTATATAGAGTACACCATGGGCTGGAAAAAAGGTAACAGGGCAGTATATAGTGCAGACATGGACAAGAATATAGGCAGACAGTAGGCAGCAATATAAGCAGACAAGAAGCATATAGGAACAGGGCAGTATAATATTGTTGGATAGGCAGTATATAGGTGGATAGGGCAGGCATAAATAGTGTTGGATAGGGGCAGTATATATTTGTTTTGGATCGGGCAGTATATAGGTGAATAGGGCCTATATATTGTGGATAGGGCAGCATATATAGTTTGTGATAGGGCAGTAATAGGTGGATAGGCAGCATATATTGTTGGATAGGGCAGTATTTAGGTGTGATAGGGCCGCATTATATTGTTGGATAGGGCATATATAGTGGATACGGGCAGCATATATTGCTTGGATAGGGCATTATAGTATTGTTGGCATAGGGCAGTATACTAGGTTCGGATTAGGGCAGCATATACTGTTCGATAGGCAGTATATAGTTGGATAGGGCAGTATATATTGTTGGATAGGGCAGTATATAGGTGGATAGGGCAGCATATATTGTTGGATAGGGCAGTATATAGTTGGATAGGGCAGTATATATTGTTGGATAGGGCAGTATATAGGTGGATAGGGCAGCATATATTGTTGGATAGGGCAGTATATAGTTGGATAGGGCAGTATATATTTTTGGATAGGGCAATATATAGGTGGATAGGGCAGCATATAGTGTTGGATAGGGCAGTATATAGTTGGATAGGGCAGTATATAGGTGGATAGGGCAGCATATATTGTTGGATAGGGCAGTATATAGGTGGATAGGGCAGCATATATTGTTGGATAGGGCAGTATATAGGTGGATAGGGCAGCATATATAGTTAGATAGGGCAGTATATAGGTGGATAGGACAGCATATATAGTTGGATAGGGCAGTATATAGGCAGGCAGGGCTAGTAGTTTAAAAATAAATAAATAAAGACAATACTCACCTGATGTCTCTGCTTCTTCTTCTGTCCTCTTCCCCGGAGGCTGCCACCAGCAATGTGCGGGACGCGGAGTGGGCGCGCGATGACATCATCACATCGTGCACCTGCCCCGCGGCCTCCTGGGAGCTGAACAGACAGGATCAGTAGATCCCCGCTGTTCCACCCTCGGCCGCTGCTTGCACCGCGCGGTGCAGGGGGCCCTGTGATGGCTGCATGGCTGGGTCGGCGACCCGGCCGTGCAGCCGTGTGGCGAGGGGGGCCTTTCAGCCCCCTGCCACAGGGGTCCGGTCGCTGATGCGACCATTGCGGCCCCTGTAGCGCGCCACAGACCGGCGCTGGCACTCAGGGCCTGTCGGGGGGAAACACTGGTCCCCTCGGCGGGCGATCCGAGCTGGCCCTGCGGCCCGGACCCCAGCGGCCCGCCGGGCAAATGCCCGGTTTGCCCTATGGGCAGTCCGGGCCTGACTGTATGTATATTTTAATTACATCACCACTCTTTAGCAATCGTGCATGGTTGAGCCTTAACAAAAGATTTTTCCACAAGTCCATTTTCTGTGCTATAATTTTAGCCCCGGGTCTCGCTATAGTACAGTGATATAATAGGAGCACCGCGACTAATATCATTAATAAAACACCAAGTAACAAGATTTTTCCACATTTTCTCTACCTCCCACTTATTATCTTGACCTCATCAATACACCTTCATTGATTTAATATTCATCACCCCCTCCCTTTCCTATAATTCCTTTTTTTTTTCTTTACTAGATTTATTTTTCCTTCATTCCCGGTTCATTCACACACTTCACACAGTTTTTTTTTTCTCTCTAGATTTTTTTTTTCACAAATTAAGAAAGGTCTTAAATAAATATCGTTTTTCAATTAGTTTTTAATTCCCACACACCTAGTAGTTTTAAATACTTCATACACTAAGTAGTTATCACACATACTTTCCGTTAAGTCATTTTTCCCATTCACAATCCCCTTCAAATTTTCAGTTATGCACATTAAACAGGAATTTGCTTCGCTGGAACCGGAGGTACATTGTTTTCAACACAGTTTAATATCTCTTCTCTATACAATCTTCTCTATGTTCTCCCGATATGCACGCTCAGCCTCAGCCAACCTGGCAGAGGCCAGAGGTGCCGCTGCTCACAAGCGCGCTCTCTCTATCTCACCAGATAACGAGATTCACTACATTCAATTAGTTATCATTAACACACAAGCTCATCCCAAGCGCATCTCAATATTACCATTTAAAAGATAGTTTAAACTTCAGTTAATAACAATGTTTCTATTTTGAATATTAAGTTACAATGCAACAGTATTAGGTGCTTGCACAAATGGTGAAATATTGATAGTTATGTTGAATTGTTAGGGCTTGTTCACACGACATTTTCGATCCTTTTTACGGATCCGTTTTTGAGGAGTGAAAAGCACATCCGGAAAGCGGACCTGAAAAGCGCAACAGTTGATACTTAATTTGGATCCGTAATGTATGCTTTTCGACTTGCGTTTTATGGATCCGCTTTCCGGATGCGTTTTGATCTCTCTCTCTGCCTGCCTGCCTGCCTGCACCTTAAATCCATTCATGCCTGCCTGCGCCTCAAATCTATTCATGCCTGCCTGCCTGCGCCTCAAATCTATTCATGCCTGCCTGCCTGCGCCTCAAAGCCATTCATGCCTGCCTGCGCCTCAAATCCATTCATGCCTGCCTGCGCCTCAAATCCATTCATGCCTGCCTGCGCCTCAAATCCATTCATACCTGCCTGCGCCTCAAATCCATTCATACCTGCCTGCGCCTCAAATCCATTCATGCCTGCCTGCGCCCGTGTGGGATAGTGGGCCAGTCTCATTGTGTTTTCCAAGTAAAATCCCATGCATGACAGTTGTGAAATGTTTCTTTGTATTCTACTGTTTGGCCACAAGATGCCGCTATGTCCAGTTTCCAGTATATGCAAAAGGAGGACATGGTATATGACTGGGCACATGAATAGCAGCCCATTTTGAGATGCTGCTGGACTGAGAGAAAAACAGAAGAGGATCAGTATACTGAGCTATAAAAGGAGCCGAAGAATCCATGAGTGGTCTCTCAGCGACTGTCTATACAGACGCATAATGAGAGAGAGAGAGAACTTTCCTGGACAAGAAAGGGACAAGTGCAAGATGAGAGGGATGTCATGCAGCCAGATCATCCACTTCTCCACCACAAGGATTCTGCATCTGGGACAGGTAATATTGCCGGCAATCTTTAAGGTACCTCAGCGGATGCGTGACATGCCAACGAGCTCAGGAATGTGAGAAAGCTGATTATTAGTTTAGTTGGCTTTAGGCTCAGTTACCAAAATAACATCCTCCTGTTTCAGGGTCTCTGTGAGAGATTTGATACCACACCGTTATCTACTTGATACCGGTTTGTGTTGCATGTCTATTTTGAGAGGGAATTGGGTAAATCCTCCATTTATGCTGTGTAAGATGCTGTTGCTGCTCACATCACGAGGCCCCGCAACGCACACACACACAATTGTTCCAGTTAGTGCTTACGGTAATTAACCCCCTTAAGGACCAGCCTTGTTTTGTCTATCCTGACACAACACACCTACTCACTCTATTATTAATAGGCCCTATTTTTGAAATCTGGCATATGTAACCTTTATGTGAGAATAACTTTTTGGACACTTTTACCTAGCCACTGTGAATTTCAGAGCATTAGTTTTCTCGTGACACATTGTGCTTTAAGTTTAGTAAGAAATTTTTATCATACAATCCTTGTTTGTTTGTGAAAAATATCAAAATTAAATGAAAATTTTGAAAAATTTGCGATTTTGAAAGTTGCAATATTTCTGCGTTGCACTCATGACAGATAATTTACCTCTGTTCCCCAAAAATAGTGTTTAACTAGCATCTAGACCATATGTCCACTATAGGTTGGGAATAATCTTTTTAAAGGTCTTTTTATTTTTTTTTTTTTTACGGACATTAGGGGGCTTAGAGAAATTTAGTGTAAATTTTCTCACATTTTACATGAAAATTTGCAATTATACTCATTTTTTTTAGGGACACAACTCTAAGTTCTGGACATGGCTTTTAAGGAGGCCTGCATGTTTGAATACCACACACATATGTTGACACATCTGTAGAAAACTAGACCATAACGTATTTACAAACACTATTTAGGAAGTTTGATAACCCCTTTAGATATTTCACGAAATTAAAGCAAAGTGGAGGTAAATTTCAAAATTTCACGTTTTTTGCAGATTTTTAATATTTATCCATTACTTCACTGATAGAATACAGTACGTTGTGTGAATAGGTAAATGCAACTTATTATCAAATTCTCCCAGGTCTGCCGTTTTTAGAGAGTTCTATGCCATAATGTGGCCCTAGTGCATTATTGCATCAATACCTCATATGACCCAGAATAGGAGGAGACCTACTATACTCGGGGTCTCTTTTTTCAATAGACTTTTATTTAGGCGCCATTTCTAGGTTTGGGGATAAATCACTCTTAAGGTGCTCATAAAATACTTAATAACACCCTAAATAGACCCGCTTATGGAAAACTACACCCCTTAAGGAATTATCCAGGGGTGCATTGAGATATTAGACCCCACAGTGTGATTCACTCAAAATTTTTTTTAGCATAAGGCTGTGAAAAATTAAAATAAACCTTTGTTTTTCCAGTTAATTTGCAATTTTAGTTAAAATTGTTTCATATATACAAAGGAATTCCTGGAAAAAAGGAAACCCTAAAACTTTGTTTACTAGCCAACTATACTTCCAAGTTCGGCAATACCCTACAATGTGGGTGTAAACTAGCTGTTTGTGCGCTTAGGCAGGGCGTATAATAGAGGGTGCGCTATTTGGCATTTTGGAACGCAGATTTTGCGTGGGGCCATGTCGCATTTGCAAAGCCCCCAAAGTTTGCAGAACAGGCAGAAATAACCTTCCAGAAGTCGTCCCCCATTTTAGATAGTCATACAACCCCTCATGGGATCTTCATCCTAAGGTTTGTTATTCTGCATTTTAGGCACACGTGTTTCCATAGTTTATTTTTAAGCGCAATTGGGCAATTGATAACTGGGGGGGTGACAAAAGGCAGATTCCCAGTCATTGTTTGTGCGACCTCAATTTTACAGCCATTCGCCTCGGGCAGTGTATTTGACGGTGATACACTTTACTATGGTGGGGTCGGTACATTTACTTTGATATTAGTTTTTATATAGTTTTTTTGTTTTTTTACTTTTACACGAGTAGAAATAAGTCTATAAAAATTGCGTTTTTATTGTTGTCCCAAAACACACTTCTATTCTGACAGCCATAAACTTTTTTATTTTGCTTGTGCAGAGCTGTGTAGAGGGGCTTGTTTTTTGTCGGGATGAGATCTGAAGTTTTTATTGGGTTACCAGTATGCTGTGCATATGATGCTATGTTCACGCTTTTCATTATTATGGTTTTTGTGAGGTTGTTTTGAACAATCATACGCAGCAATCGCTTGTAAGAGTTTTTTTTTTTATTTATTTTATAGCGGTCACCTGTACGGTCCTTTATGAAACTGGTTATCTGTTACTCAGCAGGTCAATACTGATTACAGACCGAATACTCCAATTTCGTACATTATTTTTTATGTTTTACTGCCTCTTTTACACATAAAATAACTCATTTATTCTACCAGGTAATTTAGTTTTTTGCATCGCATAGTCTGAGAGCCATAACTTTTAAAATTTTTCTGTGCTTGGAAGCCTGTGGAGGAACTTGTTTTTTGCAGATGAGTTGACGTTTTTATAAGTATTCATTTTGTGGGGGGACTCTGGTTTTTGATCGTTTTTTAAATCAATTTTTTGGTAGGCCGGGCCAAGTGAAGATAAATATACTGCAATCCTAGTAGTGTTTTTTTATTTTATCAGGGCTCACCATGCTCAGTATCCGTGATAAGTTGCTTTATCTCTTTGGGTACGCTACGGATTATGCGGCGTTTAACCCTAGTTATCATAGTTTTTTTAAGATGAAGCACTTTTAGAAAAAAAAAGAAAAGTGTTTTATTGTGTGTTAAAACAATTAATTTATGCATCGCTATCTTCTGAGAGTATACATTATATATTATTTGCGATTCAAGAGCTGTATGAGGACTTTTTTTTTTGCGGGGATGAACTGTTCGTTTTAAAATGGTAAAAAACTTTGCGTTATATAGGAGTTTTTGATGCATTTTTAATTCCATTTTATGTGTGCAGGGCTTTGAAACAATAATCTTAATTCTGTGATTGTTGTCTTGCGGTTTTTTTTACTACCGTTACCGTACGGGTTAATTAAACACTGCAACAAAGTTTTCATAGGGCACGTCGTTAACGCACGACAGGCGATATCAAAATATGGGTACTTTATTTATTTTTGACTCATTTTGGGCGATTGGCGTTTGTAAAGGGGAAAAGGGCGCCGCTGTCGTATTCACTATCTTATTTTTTGTGTTGTGTTTTACATGTTTTTCACTTTTTTTTACTTTTTTTTTCAACTTTTTAACATTATTTCTTTAATTTTCCCCACTTACAGGTGGATTTGAATGAGAGATTTTTAGATTCTTCTCATTCTCAAAAGGAATCAGTATCCTATAGCTGTAGGTGCTATGACTGGTTCTATATGGTAACTCGTCAGTTCACGATGCCGGTTCATGCCCTCAGGGCCACGGCCTGAGGACGTCGTGACAGTCCATAGATCAATCCCGGAGGCTTTCTCATGCATTCAGTGCTGGTCTGTCTGATGGGCAGGAGCTGCCACGGACGCCGAATCCTGCTGCGCTTGCTGCCAGCACCGAAGAGAGCCAGAGGAGCGATCCTCCTTCCTTGCGTCTCTCTTAGTTATTGACGTCGCGGATGGTCGCGATAATTTTTAAGGGGACCCTTTTAACCGGCCCCCCCCGGAGTCGACTCCGGGGTCGGTGGCGACGCTGCGGGATGTCTGCATGTAAATTCATACAGCTGACACCCGCACCGTCGCTCGCACTGAATCTCTGCTTAGAGAGTTGCGCTCGATCCTCATGGACGGTATACATACGTCCAGCGCTGCCTGATATTCCCACCAATATACCACACCTGGACGTATGGATACCGGCCCAAGGTCTAGTGAAGGGGTTTAAAAAGCGTAAGCGGTGTTGTTATTGGCCTTTACCTAAACCCAACCATGGGTAGGTAAAAGTTACCAGGCATCCAGAGAGTTACACATCTGGCGGCGCGCTGTTGCATGCACCAGGGGCCCAGAATTTGTATTTTGTAAATTTGGGTTTGGGGGGATATGTTCACCAATCTTGTTTCAGAGAATTCGTTAGAGAACAATCCGTTGTTGAGCTGGTGTTGGAGTTGTGTTCTTTGGTCTGTGACTTTGCTGATATTTACGGTAAACTGCCACTCGAGGTAATCGGGTTACACCCAGCACAGCCACGAGTATCAAGCAGTTGGCCGCACACGCCGAATGCACTGCTCAATCCATCTCATCTCCTGCAGCACCTCACCATCTCAAGCCAGCCTTCCATCCATCTCCCTGCAGCACCTCACCAATCACAGCCAGCCAAATCCATTCCATCTCCCTGCAGCACTCCACCGCCAGTCATCCAGCCATCCATCCATTTCTTCCTTGCAGACACCTCGAACTTGTCCTAGTCCGACGATGCCCCGTACATCCAAGACGCCGCCCGCACTTTCCTTAGCCGCCACCTGAACCCGTCCCCTCTCCAGCCGCCGCCGATGCTCTCCCTTTCCAGCCGCCCGCCGCTGGCCGCCGACATGCCTCCCAAATCAGCCCGCCGCCGGTTGCCCCGCTTCCATCCAGCGCTCGCCGCTTGCCGCCGATGACCCCGTCCATCCAGCCTGCCGCCGAAGCCCCTACAATCCAGCCGCCGACCGCTTGCAGGCTGATGCCATGACCGGCCGCCAAATGCGTCTTTTCTACCATCCACTTTCAAGTAGATGCAAAAGCGCGTGATACGTACACGGAGTGTGGTGCGCTTTTGGACAGGTGCCAAAAGGGGACTCCCATTATTCTCCTATGTGGGCTTTACTTGCGTAGATAATAATGCAGAAGAATTTAAATTTTTAAAGAAGGATAGGCTCAAAAGTCGCAGCGCAGCGAGAGCCCTCAAAAGCGCATCAGGCGATATCCCGTGAGAAACAGTGTGCGACTCTTTGCACCATTGAACACTACGTTAATCTGTTACATGACAATTGTTAGAATCCGTTTTGCAGATCCGTAAACACGGATACTCAACAAAATTACGTCGTGGGAAACCATGCCCTTAGGCCTGTGTTCACTCCATATGTTTTTTGGATCAATTTTTGAATCCGTTTTACGGATCCGTTTTTATCACTGAAAAAACTGCACCAAAACTGCATTCCAATAAAGCGGATCCCAAAAGAAGCACAACTGATGATTTTTTGTTCCGTTTTGCTCATGCTTTTCACATGGGTTTTATGGGTAGTTTTCTGGATGCGTTTTTTAATGCACTTCCTTTAACTGGAGACTACACATTCTGGAGCACGCGCTGAAGATGGAGCCACACTACCTTCTCTCTGTCAGGAGTGACGCTTGACATGGGTGGGGAGCCACCCATCTCTTCTGGGTGCCGCCCTGGACATGGTGCCACCCATCTCTTACATGGAGTGCAGCTGACACATGGAGCCACCCATATATCTGTTAGTGCAGCTGAATGGATCCACCACTCATACTCTCTGGGAGCACCGCTGACATGGAGCAAACAAGATCACGTAATCCACTAGTCTTCAGGCAGAAGCAGCTCAGTCAATTCGTGGCTTTCTTCTCCGCTCCCTGGCGCTGGCCAAGTGTCCCCAGCGCCACAGTAAATCATGTGTTACAGCGACTTATCCACTTCTCGTCCTTGTCCCGCATAGCAGACCTTTTCGGAAGCAGTAAAGGGATCCAAAGCCTGAAACCAACTTGTCTGTTGCGCTTTGGGATTCCCGTACTCTATATTCTGGCTAACAATAAGCCACACAACACTTATGCTTTACTATAGGGTGAAACTGCATGTAGCCATATGCTAAATATAACCTGAACATCTTTTGGATCCGTTTTACGTGATCACAAAAAAAGTCGTGTGACTCACAGCCTTATTCTGTGCTTTACTTTGTGATTTTGTAAGTTCCTTTGTAACAAATTCATATTTACCTTTTTTTATAAAAGAAAATATACCCATGAAACATGGTATCCACACAGCCTGAGCAATCTGGACAAGGGTGCCAGTGAAACACACAGCTCATACTCCCTCTTTTTTTTTAGAAATTTTGTTTTATATATCCATGTGGTTAGAAATTATATTTAATTCTTTTCGCTAATAAAGTTAGTCCTGTTAGACTATCAAGCTTACAGCCCTCATACACTATTGCATCTTCTTGAGATAATCCAAGACTCCAGCTACTTTTTCTGTGTATATGCTGCACCTCTTTGCTTGGACCAGAGAGAGCATTTAGACACACAGGGCGACATATATGAACGTTTGCGCTGACTAGCGCCAGTTTCTAAATGTAGCCTTTGAGTGTAGAAATGAGCTAGAATGTAATGTATCCTTTTCTTCTGACAGGTCCATACATCAGGACCACACAAGTTAAGTGTCCAACTACCCACCAACTCAGGCCTCAGCGAGAACCTATGCTTTAACTGTGGTCTGGCCTATCTCTAACTATTATGCGCCTAGAATTGGTGTACACAAGACCATCATAAATGTGTTACTACTTCTATGGAATGTGGTTCGAACATGGCCAGTGAGAATCGCCCACCCTCAATCTGCTTTTGAGAGCACCTAAAGAAAGTGTCTTCGGTGCATCACAAAGGGAACTTATGAGACAAAAGTTCTGGACGTGCGCCTCTGTTCTAATACATTCTTTTTGGCCTTCAAAGTATACAAACAGAACAACTGGCACAGCCACTGTTTCATATCATGTGCAACCACTGTTTTTTTTCACATTTTATATATATAATTTGATGTTCATACTGCGCTGATTGCAAGTGTGAAAATGAATGATGTCGTCATCACCGTCAGTGAGAAGAACTGAGTGACACTATACTATTAGAAACACAATCAAAATTCATGCGTATCATTTTCATCTAATGGAGAATCTATTAGAGAATTTTTTGTTGAAGACTATATAAACCATTACTATCAGTTTTATTTCTTTTTTAATATACTTCTGCAAAGACATTTATATAATAAACTACCGTTTATGTCAAAGCCAGAAAACTGGTCACAGATAAACATATGGACCATTTCCATGAGGCTGCAAAGACAAGCTCTTTATATTTCCAGCACAATATGACCATTAATAAATAGTTTTTTTCATCCATTTGCTAAGTGAATGTAGGCAAAAAAAAATGAAAGTCATTGCCCCATCAATAAAACGCCTAAGGTATACAGTATTGCGAACATAAAAAAAAAATATAATTTCTATGTTAAGTGGGTCAGAGACACTGGCATAAAAAATAATGCCGGCTTTAGTTATGTTACTCCCAGTCCTATGTGAATTTATCAATTCATTGTAGTTTCTCTGCGAAGCTCTGCAATAGAGCTATTTCTGCTCGCTACGAACCAGATCACTGCCACAAAAGGGGAATATGTAGATTTAGTTTATTGTTTGCTGTGCATCGAGACCTGTAATCGATAGTCTTAGTGGGTGTTGGATTCCAGTTGTACATCATTTTTCCATACATCTTGTAAAACAAAAAAAACTAAATTAAATAAAAAGGAAAGATCTTTGTGAGTGGTTGACGACAACTGACAGCCATTATCTTTCCAGGAAGCCCAGTTAGGGCTATGTTTACAACTTCAAGGGAAATTTTCTAAATTTTCATGGGAAAAATAGCATTACATACGTGTATTTTCTTGCAAAACAACAGACACTTCGGCAGAATCCACAGGCTCTATTGTAAGTCAACAGAATCTGTTTGACGCTGGTGACATCCATGGTGTAAACGAAACCCATAATGTGAGCAAAGCCTAAATTTAATATTAATTACAAAAATGTCATTTCCTGCCTTACCATTATCTTACACTATTATGTAAGTGGTCTAGTTAAAAAGATAAAATTTACCTCAGATATTAAGGGATTCAAAATTAAATCTGACATTTCATTTTCTGTCATAGGGATCATTAAAGCTGCACATGCCATAAAAACTCTGCAGCTACTTCTATGTCTTTAAAGAAGGTCCAGACTAGAGTAAATGTTCTTGTCTGCAGAGTCCAGTTCTCTGAAAAAGAGAAATGGACCCTTAGGCCCTGTTCACACGATGGATTTGGCCGCGATTATGGCCGCGGGTTCCAACTCGGTTTCCGCAGCCAAAACCCCGGCCAAATCCCGCCTAGTTTATTAACAAATTTATTAACAATTTCCTATTGGAAACTGCGTTAATATTCACATGGCCCGGGTCTGGCCGCGGCTTTGGGGCCGCCGCCTTGCAGCGCGTGTGTGAGAACTCTCCTGTCAATTCTTGGTGGTGGTGCGCGGCTGGCCCGCGGCTCGCGGCGCGGTTTGCCCCCTGCCTATTAATTTGCATGGGGGCAAACCCTCTCCGCAAGTCGCGCCCCAAGCCATGCCCCTCCCGCGGCGAGACCACGCCCAGTGCCCACGTCAAGAGACGTGATTTTGCGGCGAGGATAGGACGAGGTTTGGCGGCGGGAACCGCGGCCAAACCCGCCATGTGAACAGGGCCTTACACCTCTTCACTGCAAAGGGGAGTTTCACACATCACATGACTTTTCTTTTTTTTATAAAAAAGCACTGTAGTTTTTTGAACCTATACCAGAAGTGAATCCAGAAGGAAGGAAAAGCATAATTAATTTCCTTTTTAACCCCTTAACCGCTCCATTTTTCTCCTCCACGCCTTCCATGAGCCATAAGTTTTTAGTTTCCCCCTACATAGACACATGAGGGCTTTTATTTTGCAGGACAAGATGTACTTTTTAATGGTGGAAAGAAATGTACTTGCGTCATGTTTGCAGGTGAAAATAATGTGTCATCTGTATTCTAAAGGTTGATACACATGTACGATTTTTGTTATGTTTTGATCCCGTAAAAACATTCCAAACCTTTTCTATTTTTGAAATTTGCACACGGGGCCATTTTCTGTGACCAATAACTTTTTCGCACACACCTACGGACATTAGTGAGTGGGCATTTTTTTGTGGGCTTAAGTGTACTTTTTATTGCTACCAGTTTGGAATGTATGCAACTTTTTTTGATTAAATTTATTCCAATTTTTATGGGGCATGAAATGACCAAAAACCGCAATTTTGGCGTTGGAATTTTTTTCTTTGACAGTATACCAATATGTATAACTTTTTTACAATTTTATTTCTTTTATTTGTAAAATGGCAAAAGGGGGTGATTTGAACTTTTAATTTTTTTATGTTTTTATATTTTAAAACATTTTTTTTTTTACTTTAACTTTGAGTCCCCCTAGGGTGCTTCATCAGTAGGGCGCGTAATCGTTTATACAGCCGAATGCCTTGTATAGACCGTGCATTAGGGTGTACAAAGATGGCGGTTTCCCCACTTCCTGCCAGGAAGTAGTGAAAACTAAAACATGGCAGCAATGGAAGCTTTCACAAGGCTTCCAGCTGCCATGTTCACTGATCGAAACCCCGCAATTTCTCATTCATTTAGACGCCGTGGCATCTACAAGGTTAAACAGCACGGGATGACCGCTGGGTGTTAGCTGCAATTAGTTCCCACTGCATAACTCCTTAACGCCACCTGGACGTACCCATACATCCAGGTGGGTTAAGGTGTTAATCCACTACTGATTTTGGCTCAAGAAACTGCAATGGCAGTTTTACAAAGAAAGTCATGTGTAAAACTACTCTAAATGTGTATGGGATGAATTTGTTGTAAAAATTTTCCGCAGAAAAAAACACAGATTAAATCATAATCAGATTGTGCAAAAGAGCACAGTGGAGTGAGTTTGGATGAGAAAACCCCCCACGCCCAATGTTTGGTACCGCCCACATCACGGTGTACATTCCTTCTCTGCTACACTGATGAGTGAGTGGCAGCATCATTCTACCTCAGTACCTACCACCAAGCTAGTGAGTGCGGGCCACAGTGTCCTCTGATGCACATGTATAAATGCCTTAGCATGTCATGTGGTCATCCAACTACATAGTGGTAGTATTTAAACACAGGACCCACTAAGGCATATATTAAGTATGTGGTAGCCCAATGGGGAAGAAGTGGCATGGACGAGATTTGCTACTGACATTTTTAACACGTGTAAATATATAGATAGATAGATTGACACCCCTCACATTTTTGTAAGTATTGTATTATATCTTTTCATTGGACAACACTGAAGATATGACACTTTGATACAATGTAAAGCAGTCAGTGTACAGCTTGTATAAAAGTGTAAATTTGGGGTGCCCTCAAAATACCTCAACACATTGCCATCAATGGCAAAAAAAGTGAGCACACCCTTAGGTGAAAGTGGACAAATTGCAAATAATTTGCCATTTTCCCTCCACGGTGTCATGTGACTTGTTAATGTTACAAGTTTCAGTTGTGGATGGGGAGCAGGTGTGTTAAATTTGTTGTTATTGCTTTCACAATCTCATACTGGTCACTTAAAGTTCAACATTTATGCACTACATTAAGATGGCCTAGGCTATAAGAAATTTCCTAACACCCTGAAACTGAGCTGCAGCATGGTGGCCAAGACCATACAGCAATTCCACCAAGAACAGGCTTCGTCATGGTGGACCAAAGAAGTTACCAAAGAAATAGACGTATGAGTGCTGCCAGCATTGCCTGGGATAGACAAGAGTCAGGGCGAAGTAAAGTATGCTTACAAGTTACCCAGGAGAAGAGCGCAGTAGCGATATGTGTAAATGGTGTCTGCCCGGCCCAGATGCCACATATCACCTTTGTAAATAAATCACAAGCATACCTTATTTTTGAGTGCCGTGGATTACCTATTTTCTATGCTTTATGGTCTTTTCCACTAGAGTACCCACTACTCATATAGGTGTGCGTGACCATCCTATTGCCTGGAAAATAATGGTGGCCACACAAAATAATGGCACTTTGGGCACAATTTGTCCATTTTTACTTAGGGGTGAACTCACTTTCTTTGCCAGTGGTTTAGACATTGATGGCTGTGTGTTGAGTTACTTTAAGGGCTTGTTCACATGGAGTTTACACAGTGTAAACTCCGTGTGAATAAGCCGTAAGGGTACACCAAATTTACACTGTTATACAAGCTGTACAGTGACTACTTTACATTGTATCAAAAGTGTCATATCGTCAGTGTTGTCTCATGAAAAGATATCATACACTTTTGTGAGATACTGCTTATTAGATCCCACAAAAAAAGGATATAATAACATAGTAGCAAGGCCGTTCCTAGGGGCGGGAGAGACGGGCGATCGCCCGGGGCGCGAGGCTCCCCTCACCTGAGGGGGGCGCCGCTCGCCTCGTCCGCCCCGCGGTAAGCCTCGGACTCTACCGGCAGCTGCATACACTTAGTGCAGCTGCTGGCACAGGGAGGAGGCAGGTCGGATCGCTCCCCTCCTGCCTCCTCCCCTGTATGTATCAGCGCTCAGTCAGCGCTGATACATACACAGCAGCGTCACAGAGGGCGCACGGCTTTCACCGCGCCCCCTGCGACACTCAGTCTCGGCTCCCGTCCGTCCCAGGAGGCCCCGGGAGCTGAGTGTAAGCGGTGTGATGACATCACGCTGCTTACACTGAGCCCCGGGACCTGCCGCGCTGCGGGGATCCTAGAAAGGTAAGTACATTTTTATTATTTTAAAATCCTTAGCTACAGGGGACACTGGCTACAAGGGGGACACTGGCTACAAGGGGGACACTGGCTACAAGGGGGACACTGGCTACAAGGAGACACTGCTACAGGGCAACTGGCTACAAGGGGACACTGGCTACAAGGGGGACACTGGCTACAGGGGCACTGGCTACAAGGGGGGACACTGGCTACAAGGGGGCAACTGGCTACAAGGGGGGCCACTGGCTACAAGGGGGACACTGGCTACAGGGGGACACTGGCTACAGGGGGACACTGGCTACAGGGGCAACTATCATGGCTGCTGGGGCTACTATCTGGTTACAGGGGGGTATTACATGGCTACAGGTGCAACTATCATGGCTGTTGGGGCTACTATCTGGTTACAGGGGGGTATTACATGGCTACAGGGGCAACTATCATGGCTGCAGAGGCAACTATATGGCTACAGGGGCAACTATTGTGGCTACTGGGGCTACTGTCTGCTTACAGGTGGGTATTATATGGCTACAGGGGGCAACTATCTGGTGAAGCACTGTGTTGCATTGTGGCACATTATTTTACAGGGGGGGGGGGGATTTCTTCACCTCGCCCTGAGTGCAATTTAGCCTAGGAACAGCCCTACATAGTAGACTTCACTATTCCATCTAAAAAGATCCTGTAAAAAAAAAAAAAAGAAGTATCTATTACACAGATACCGTTAAATGGCTCATTCGGTTGGTCAGCGAAGTGATGTGTATGATCTCATGTGCCTTGCCCCATCAGAACACTACTACTATTTTATAAAAAGCAAATTTAATAGATTATTAAATTCAAATGGTTTTGTATTTGTAATCTGTAATCTTCAAATTTTATTCAAGTTACCATAAATAAAGATATGTAGAGTTCTGGCCTTGCTAGTGCTTCTCATATCACTTCAGTTTTTTAAAATTCTTGGCAGAAATGTTCAGATGACAGATGACCTCTCTCATTGAACGTTTTTTTTTTTAGCAATTGGGAAGAATGAAGATGAATGTGACATGCTCTGCCTCCTTGTGCCCTGCACTATATTTTGACTATATTAAGGGACAATTTTTAAGCTGTACATGTATAATATATAAGACCTATCTAATGTGAATCGTTCTATGTGAATGGGTATTAAAGGTGTTTATTCACAATAAAGACCTATCCACTAGTATAGGGTAAACTTATTATTAGTATGGTGGTCCTCCTTATCAACACAAATATTGTCACGTCCATCAGCCGGCTGCCGGCAGCCCCGCACTTCTGTCTGGGCTTCTAGCCATGCTCGCGCCCACTCCTAACTCGGGCTTCCCATACTCAACTGGTCCCGTCGTACTTCCTCTTTGGCTGGCACGCTCCCCTGTGTCTCCCTGCTGTGAGATGCGCATTCTCTGCTGGCCACTAGGGGCGTGCCAGCACCAGTCCCCTGGATTTAAAGGGCCAGCGCACAACGGGTAATTATTTTTCCACCAATGAGCATTTGGCAGGGGCCTTTTAGGAATTCTGTTTCCGTGCCCAGTTGTTGGTGTCCATTCTCTAGTTACTCTCTGCCGTGTGTTCCCTAGCGGATCCTCTTACGCTACCATCTGCTGTACTTGCTTATTACGGCTAGCCTGTACACCTCCTCTTACTACTTACTGTTCTTGTCGTATCTGCCTGCCTGTCCATCCATCTTGCAACTGTACGTTCTAGCCCATTCCAGTGTTCTATGTCTCCTGCTTGACTGTCACTGCTAGTACCTGCGTCGAGGGTAGCGACCTGGTAGTTCCCTGCAGCAAAGCCCTTTGTGCTTTGTGGCGGGCACCAATGAAGACAAGGGGCTCCTTAGACTCCGCTCCCCAGTGTAGGCTATGTCTACTCCACGCGGTGACCAGAGGATCCAACTGATACTGCATTGTGACTCAGGACAAGCGTGACATAAATTCACATATTTAACCCCTTAACGACCTTAGACGTATGCATACGTCCAGGTCGTTTGGGGGTTCACGCACCTGGACGTATGCATACATCCTAAGGATCGCACGATCTCTAAAGCAGAGTTTGCACGATCGGCGCGGGGTGTCAGCTGTATATTACAGCTGACATCCCGCAGCATCGGGCCCCGACAGGAGATCACTCCGGGGAGGAGGGGCGATTAATCCGTTAATTATCAGGACCAATAGGTCGCAATAACTAAGAGAGACACAGGAGAAGATCGCTCCTCCTGCTTTCTCTGTCGGGGGACAGCACGCACGATCATGCGGCTGCTTGTGCTGACAGAAAAGCACGGAGGGCATAGAATGCCTTCGGGTTGTCTGTGACGTCACGATGCCTGGCCGTGCCCTGTGGGCATCGCTCGGCATCGTGACTGACAGTTGTCATAGGAACCAGTGCACAGCAACAAGCTGTGCAGTGATTCCTATTGAATGGGAGATCTAAAGATCTCTCATTCAAATCGCCTATGGGGAAAAGTTAAGAAAAAATTGTAAAAAAGTAAAAAAAAAATTAAAAACAAGTAAAACACAAACACAAAAAATACCATAAAATACGTACACCGCCCTTTTCCCCTTTACAAACGCCAATCGCCCCAAAAAAGATAAAAAGTAAATAAAGTACCCATATTTGGTATCACCATGTGTGTAACGACCTGCCCTATAAATCTGTCATGCTAATTAATCCGTACGGTAAACGCCGTAAAAAAAAAACCAAAAAACAAATCACATTATTACGATTTTTGTTCATACCGCAGCACATAAAAAGGAATAAAAAGCAATCAAAAACTCCTATAAATGCCAAAGTTGTAACAATTAAAATGTCAGTTCACCCCGCAAAAAAAAAGTCCTTACACAGCTCTGCATATGGAAAAATAAAAAAATTATGGCTCTCAGGAGACAGTGATGCATAAATATTGTTTTACACACTAAAAACACTAAAAAGTGTTTTTATTGTATAAAAGCAGTAAAAGACAAAAAAAAATACTAATTTGGTATCGCTGTAATCGTATCAACCTGCTGAGTAATGCTGAGTAATGCTTTGTCACAAAGGGGGCGTACCCCGAAACGTAGCAGGTGCTAGGCAGCAGGAGGCTGATGGAGACCGCACATTCAGAGCTGCAATGAACTGAAGGCTATTCACAGCCAATTCAAGACATCAAGGTTGGATATAATATGCTTTTGTCACCGTATGATTACTCGCTTATATAAAGTGTTGAAAAGTGTTGAAGAGAAAAAGTTTGCTGTACGTAAACGTGTGCAAATATTATTAAATTTATACGTGAAAGAAATTAAGTGCACTAAGTATCTGTTTATGGCAACCATTCACATTGAGGTACATTGAAGAGGATAAGGGAAAATCCTATGTTGCCTATTTTAAAGAGTAATCAAGGGATTATAATATTGCTTTAAGACGGATAAACTGATATAAGTGAATACTGTCAGAATAGGACAACATAAAAACGCAATTTTTTATAGACATATTTCTATTGTGTAAAAGTAATAAAACAGAAAAAACTATATAAAATCTATATCATTGTAAAATGTACCGACCCCCATAGTAAGTTATCCTTTCATTTACACTGCACGGCGAACACTGTAAAATTGAGACCCAAAAAACAATGGCGGAACTGCGTTTTTTCCCCCCATTTTCCCTGGCCAATGCTAAAAAAAATATGAACACCTGTGCATCCAAAATGCACAATACACCCCTAGTTGAGATCCCTGAGGGGTGTTGAATCCAAAATGGGGCCACTTCTGTAAGGTTTCACCTGTTCTGCTACTTTGGGGGCTTTCCAAATGTGACATGGCCCCACCAAAATCGGCGTTCCAAAAGCCAAATAGCGCTCCCTCCCTTGTAGCCCGGCCATGCGCCAAAACAGCGTTTACACCGCATGTGGGGTTTTGGGCCGAACTTGGGAGAACGTGCGTAACAAAATTTTGAAGTTCTTTTTTCCAGGATTCCATGTAAATATGAAACATTTTAAGCTAATATTGCAGATTATTGGAAAAAAATGTTTTTTAATTTTCACAGCCTAATGCTAAAAAAAATTTGTGAATCACCTGTGGGTCTATATACTCACTGCACCCCTGGATATATTCCTTAAGGGGTTGTATTTTTCCAATAGGGGGTTTTTTTTAGGGGTGTTTATTAAGTTTTAGCACCTTAGGGTGTCCTCCAAATTTTGAAATGGCGCCTAAATAAAATCTTTATTGAAAATGAGACCCCAGAGTATGTAGGTGCTCCTCCTATTCTGGGGCTTAATGGTTGAGCCAAATAATGCACTAGGGCCCATATGGGATATCTCTAAAACGGCAGACCTGGGAAATATTACATTGCATTTACCTAGTCACATTTACCGTATGCCAGTGAATAATGGATAAATATTGAAAATCTGCAAAAATAGTGAAATTTTGAAATTTCACCTCCACTTTGCTTTAATTTCTGTGAAATACCTAAAGGGTTATCAAACTTCCTAAACACTGTTGTAAATACTTCAAGGGGTCTAGTTTCTCAGATGGAGTCATTTATGGGGGTATCTAACATAAAGGACCGTCAGAACTGGACTGGTCCCTAAAAAAATATATATTGCAAATTTTCTTGAAAATGTGAGAAATTACTACTAAGTTTCTAAGCCCTCTAATGACAAATTTTTCCAAATTTTCATGAAATTTTGATATTTTTCACAAACAAGCAAGGATTGTATGCCTCAAAATTTCTTACTAACTTAAAGCACAATGTATCACGAAAAAACAATCTCTGTATCACATGGATAGGTACAAGTGTAAAAAAGTTATTCTCACATAAAGTTACACATGCCAGATTTAAAAAATACGGCTGTGTCAGGAAGGTCAAAACAGGCCTGGTCCTTAAGGGGTTAAAGCTGAAAGCTGAATAAGGGGAAGCAGCTTTTAGCATATGTAATAATCGAAATGTCTGATAGGATCAAAAACTCCATACACTGGGGGGATCAAAACGTATTCTAAACACAATGATTAGCTTTAAACACATATCGTAGACAAAGGTAAATAAAGACTATTACCAAATACATTGCCGTTTTGATTTTGCTTTGTTTTGGAGATAAAGGAGATTTTTATATATATATATAATATAATATTATATATATATATATATATATATATATATATAAATATAAAATATATATATATATATATATATATATATAGCTTATGTACACAAGTTTCTCTAGGTTACCAACCCCCTTTCTCTGCTCTCTCTCTGCTTTGATTGCTCAAAATGGCCCTCTCCAATCATGGTGACCCATACCCTGCTATGTGTTATCTCTAGCACAGGAGCTTGATTATTAAGGTTAATGACTAGTTTTAACCCTTTAGAACTCTGCAGCCATGTGCACTACAGTTATAAACCTTCAGAACTCAGTCACTCTATCATCTAGGAATAGCAGAGTTGATATGCCAGTCACTATTGTAGACTCACCCACAGCATAACCAGAAAGTGGGATCCTGAAGCTGGCTGTGGCTCTGTGAAACAACATGGTGAGACAACCCCTTTAATTACTATTTAATTTATTTGTATAAAGCCATAATGAGTCAAGCATTATTTTTTCAGGGTATATTATTAGTGTTGATCGAACCGTTCTAGAAAAGTGAAATTCTAGTGGAACTTCTTGAATTTTTAGAACTTGAAACAAACATTTTACTGTTCTTTCGAGTAAAGTTCTAGTTCTAGTTCGGCATGCCATTTTTATTTTCGTTTTCAGCAGCTTTCTGCACTTTTGGTGGCCATCCAATCACCTTTCTGCACTTTTGGCAGCCATCCAGTCAGTGCAGAGCACAGAGAAGTGTCAAAAACATCATTACTGAGGTGTAGGGCTCTCATTGGCTGCTAAAATCACATGACCATGTTATATATATATTTCACTGTATTGCCTTGTGAACGCCATTTTCAGTTCACTCTCTGTATTGTACAGACTGCTCTTAGTTAGATAGCATTTTCCTCTCCATAGACATCAATAGTTAGGGAGCTTGGTATTGCTGGCTGCATCTTTCCCACACCCAGAAGCTGTTATTTGGAAACATATACATGGATATGCCTAGCTCTCATATACATGGATATATATTATACAGAGTGCTTGGATTTGCTAAATCATACTCAGTGCCCAAAAGTTCAGTTTTTGCAGTTTTGGGGGTTCAGTAATTGTATAACAGATCATTTCCAAATTTCCTATGTGTCAAAGGGGCTTTTGGGGCCTTCAGGATACAGGGTCCCATAGCAGTTACTACCGCTGCACCTCCTATAGCTACGCCCCTGCTTGCAAGCTGTCCTCATCTTTTCAATTAGCCATTGAAAGGAATGAAGTATTTTAGCCTCTCAATTTTTTCTGTCTCTCTTAGGCTAGGTTCACACGGTGTATTTGCAGGGCGTAATTACGCCCCGCAATTAAGCCGTGTGGCCGGGGGCGGGAGCGGGGGCGGATGCGGGGGGCCGGTACCTCACATGTCAATTATCTCCCCCCTCGGCTTATTCGCCGAGCAGGGAGAGGAGACATAATCCATAGTTCACTATGAGAACTGTGAATTACACTAATAACATGGACGTATTCCAGCCGTAATTTGCGCACTCCGGCGCATAATTACGGACTGAAATATGTCCAATTTTAAGCCGTGTGAACATGGTCTTAGAGCCAAATTTTATTCACTAATTTGTTCCACGTATCCTGTTTACTGTTATGTACGTTAATTACAGCTTCTCATCAACTGTATAGGTATAAAAATTAACCAGAACATCTTCTCCCATAGACTTTAATCTAGCTCGAATAGAACCTCGAACCGAAAACACTAGAACTTTTTACTGCTTGCTTCTCTCTATATATTATTCTAAAGTATAGAGCCCAGGTAAATGTGGTTAGGTAAATATAAAAATCTGAGTAGCTTGCCACTAGATGGAGCAAGCTGCATTTGGATCTACTCTGTTTAGCATTTACTATTCGTTTTTATGTTTTAGGCTTGTTTCTGCCAAATTATCTTTATACTGTTACTTTCTCTATTTCTATGTGTATTTAAATCATACATAAACTCTTCTACAACCTTCTACAACAATAAACAAAGGTTTAGTTTGTTTCTGTAGTCCCTTATTTGTTATGTGGTTTAATGTATTTAACATATATGTATATATATATAGAGAGAGAGAGAGAGAGATGTACACAGTCAAATAATATCTAAACTAACCTCTGAGTGCAACATGGACAACAGCTAGACTGGTCGGGAGTGACTCAATAAAGTTCTGGTAGGTTGTCACAGGTATCTGGAGCAATGCTGACTACATCCCACAGCTGCTGGAGGGTGTGTGGGGGAGAAGCTATAGAAGGAACATGACTATCAAGGTGGTCTCACAGATGCTCAAGGAAGTTGCATGAGGAAGTGTTTCTTATGCACACGAAACGTATTGTAAATTGTCCTTTAACAATAAAAATATCATCTTAATTCCATTAGGAGATCCAGCTCTTGAATATCGTACTTTACAATCCAGATTCAGCCACTCAGGATTTGGAGGGTTAATTTCCCCGATTATACTATAAACAGGTGCAGCCTGAGGGAGAAAAGCAGGTCCATTAAACACCAGTAAACAGAGTAAGAGGGTGATGAAACAAGAAGCAGAAAGAGAAAGAACCCAGCTCAGGATTACAAGTCATTAAGTAGGAATAAGGGGAAGTCTGGGCTACAACAGTTGAGGTCAACATATACTACCACTCAAAAGTTTTAGAATAACTCAATAATTCCAGTTGTTATTGATATTTATACAGTTTAATGTCTCAAATGTACTTCAAAATAAAAGAAAAGAACTTAACAAGTTCAGATAAATAAAAATAATGGACTAACTTTCTTCCAATCAAATTATGAGTCCATAAGACCTTCTTCTACTCTCCAGTAGTCCAATGAAGGTGTTGCATGGTCCATGTCTTTTTTTTATTTTGCAATCATAGCAGTGGCTTTCTTACTGATAATTGACCTGTCAAACCCGCAGATAGAAGTCTTCTCCTTAGAGCTGAGGAGCCTTCTTTATACAGTCAAGGCATTCTTTCTACAATTGCATTCAGATATTGTTCAGAAATTTCTTCCCAAAATCGTTGCAGAAGTTCCCATAAATTTGCTGCACTTGTAGGTTGCATTGCTTTCACCGTTCTATCAAGTTGATCCCAAACAAGCTCAATGGGGTTTAATAGGGCAAAATATTCCATTCTTTGAAGCCTACCAGTGGCATTCTTTCTGATCGACCTGTCATACCTGTAGATAGAAGTCTGTTCTTCACAGCTGAGTAGGAAAACAAAAAATTTGAAAAAGTTTACTTTTTGCCATGTTAAGCTGTGCTTGAAGATTTTGAGCTGTGAGGAGCAGATCACGCAAAATACTGACTCTCAAAAACTTGTCATCCGACTTTGTACTGGCCTATGGTATGTAAGACCAGTTCCTATCAGAGTTTCCCCCAGTTTTCAAGAACCTTTTAATAGTATAGGAGACAGTACTGGCAATTTGTTAGTAGGAGAAACCTACACTTCTAAGGGTTATAATTATCTATCTTCTTTTGTCAATTGCCTTTTTATTGCCATTATGCTAGCAATATGTTATATCCTGATAAGCAAAACTGTCCAAATCCTGCCCTAGAGGTTACTGTAATGCAGGCTCTTCTAACAATGGTTATATATATAGGGTGAGTCAAAAGTCCCAGGACACCGTTTTATTTCAGAAATGAAAGGGAAAATGACATTTCTGAATACCCCAGCAAGTAATAGATGAGATGACCTATCTTTTAGGCTATGTCCAGAACATAGCCACTATCTTGAAAGCTGCCTATTCAATGCAACAGACATACATATTTTTCAACCAATTTCTTCTTATTTATTTAAGGATCACACATAGTGTAAAACGGCCATGTAAAAAATGCAATACTTGCTATTAGTAGTTCTCTTGGGTTTGCCATATGCCACAAATCCTTGTTTAGTCCAAAAGGTAGCCAGCTATGTTGAAAGCTGCCATTTTGGATCATGGGTAAGTTTTTCCAATGGGAAGTTGATCATGTAGCCTATCAAAGAAGATCAGAATTATCTCAAAATTGATTGACACAATCAAATTTGTAATATTTCTTGTGGTTCAAAAGTTATTAACACAGAAAGCTCTCATGTGGGTTCAGCACCTTCAGCTCTGGGTTCAGCACCAGGGACAACATACTGAAAACTGTTGTTGTTCTTGCAACTTTCTGTGTTGATACCTTTTGAATCACAAGAGATATTGCCCTTGATCCAAATGACTGCTTTCAAGATGGTGGCCATGTTCTGGACATAGCTTAAAATATATGGAGTATTCAGATATGTAATTTTCCCTTTTGTTTCTGAAATAAAAGGATGTCCTTGTCATAGGTTCATTACAATTTTAAATATACTATCAGGGCGTCTTATCTGGGTCCTGTTCCCCTGATAAAGTGGCTGCTGTCCCAAAGCTAGCCCAGACTAGCAATCTGCCCTACAAGGCTAATTACCAGTGGGCCACGCTCACGGTGAGTCTTGTCATCTGTATGTGCATCCTTGGGACACACATGAAGTTGAAAATTCACTACATGAGTGAATGATGCTGGCAGCGTGATGTAGTTTCACGGCACCACTGCCTCATCTACACTGTAATGGCTAAGACACTTCATCTCAGGTTTTATGACCTAGGAGTTGCTGGACATAGCGTACCAGTGATGACGTCCTGCAGCCCATGTTAAACTCAAGATGGTAGAGGAAGGCATTCGGCAAGGGAACAGGAAAAGGTGAATATCATTTTTTGGGGCATATCTACCTACTTATGGAGGACAGTTGCAGACATTTCTGCAAGAAGGGTGCCTAGTCTTTCCTCACATCCAAAAAGAGTGTTAGGGAAGCACTTTTAGGGTATGTTCACACAATGGAGTCCTTGTTCAAATCTACATATATTCTTATGGTCATTCACTTTGATGAGCAATCTGCACTGTAGTGTCAGCAGCGAAAAAGTGTTGTTCCTTAGTTGAAAATTCCTCGCAGAAAGAACCCAGACAGCCTGAGACGGATTTTTTTTCAACAAAAATTGGCTGTGTGTCGTCATTTTCAATTTTTTTTTCTTTTAGTGTGACCTGGACTTATTTTTCTGCAGGGCAGAGGTTAGATTTAATTGATCCCATTAAGGGGTATACATGACTTTTCTTGGTCAATTGCTTCTTCGAATTTTTAGAAAGCAAAAGTGACAAACCAACCCCCCCCTCCAATTATCACTTTAAGGGTCACATTGATGTGTAGGCCACCTAGTGCCTGTCTGAAGAAGACCATAAGGAGGTGTGAAGTGGGAACATGAGTGAGCCTGTTCCTTACACAGTGGGTACAGGCTGTTAGTAAAACTTCTACCTTTGTTTCTAATAGTTTACGATCCAGTATGTATGAAAGTGTTTCACAATCTATACGCCAAACACTGGCACATAGAGTATATGTGACAAAATTTGTCTCAGCCATGCCACATTGAAACTGGTATAGATTTGCACGATAGTTTCACGCCAAACTTTGCTGCATTTCTGGCACCTCATAGAATTCAGGTGCAACACCCCCCCCCCCCACATCTTTAGTGTATTCAAAAGTATCATGCCTGCCACAGATTGCGCCAAGTTTTGACATCCGACTATCCATACATCTATAGAACACTGCTACGACAGATTGTTTGGCTACAAGCCGGCCAAAAAGGTGCAGCCACGTTCAAACATGTCATTAAATATTCAAAAAAAGATGGCACAATTATGTTTTCTTCCTATTCCCTGCTGGAAAAAGCGCTGCCACAGGCGCCATTAGCCATATCAGGGCCAGGCACTTAAATTTTCTGTGAAGGGGGGGCACCATTTTCCCTATATGCCTAGGGCCCCAAAATGCCTTGTCCCAGCCCTGCTTTGACTGGTTGGTATGAATAGGATTATATTTTTACCAAGTGGATTTTTAAAGATGGCGGTACCAATAATGTTTTCATTTTTTTTTTTTTAAATAAATGGGAAAAGATGGGAATGGGAACTTTTTATATTTTTAGGTTTTTTTTACTTAAAGGGTATTTTTCACCCTAGAGTCTCAAAGAGCCACAGTTAGCTTCCGACGATCACTTCCTGGTTAGGCTGTGATTGGGTCTATAGCAGTTAGTGGCATATCAACTCCGCTATTCTTAGCTGATTCTGTTAAAGTGACATGATTGCAGAAAATTTATAAATTGTAGTGCACAAGGCAACACTCTAAAAAGTGAAAGCTTCTCGTTTAGTTAGGTAAAGAAACTCTGTTGCTAGAGATAGGATTCTTCAGGGATTGACTCACCATGGATGGTTTAACTGAAGGCAGCTTGGAGCAATGATATATAAGAGAGAAAAGGGAGAGGTGGGGAGAAGTGGTTGGTAACCAGAGAAACTTGTACACTCTAAGAGGTGATAAAACCTTCTTTATCTCCTGACCAAAGCAAAATCAAAACAGCAATGTATTTGGTAATAGTAATCATTTACCTTTCTCAACATGTTAAAAGCTAATCATTGTAGTAAAAAAAAAAACCTTTTAACTTTTTGTCACCCTATGAGACTGGGGTGCAATGTACTGCAGCATAAAGTTAAATTACCGCTTTCCTATTAAAACCTTTAGAAGTAGTTGCAGGGCCCAGGGGCTTTCATGAGGCCCCTGGTCACCATGACATTTGATTGGGTGAAGAGCCATCGAATAACATAGAGGGATGCTATAATATGGCTTACACGTCGTGGTCATGACGACTATAGCATCTAAATAGTTCAACAGCTGGGATCAGAGTACATCAAATATTGGCAACAGGTTAAAGGGGTTTTCTCACTAGCCTGTTTCACTGAGTCACAAGCAGTTTACACTCACTCTGTCTCCTCAGACTATGGGTGGCTCTATAGCAGTGATTAGCATATTCAGCTTCTAGGTGACCCGTTGTCCTGACAAGTAAGGGAGAGCTAATCTTCATTAACCACTTCCCAACATTGGATGTACCCCTAGCCAAAAGTGACTTCCTGCAAATAAATATATGGGTACATCCTGGACATCACTCGGGCTGTCAAGTGGGGCCCGCATGATCACAACCTGACACCAGCTGTATATTACAGCTGGCTTCATGCTGCATCAGGCGCGGATGATTAATCCTTTAACTGCCACAATCAATCACGATTGCAGCAGCTAAAGGAAAGATAGAGGGAGGGAGCTTTCTTTGTCCCCATTGGAGCAGCAGTGGCGCAATTCTGGGCTCCAATGGCTTTCCTGACATATGAGGTTCCTCATGAGGTCACTATGTCCGGCCGTTCCCTGTGGGCATGGTCAGGAATAGTGATTGACAGTTGCGATGCAGAGCAGTACACAGCAATAATCCTGTGTATTGAAATCCAGTGTAACAGTGATCTAAAAATGACTGATACAAAAAACGCAGAAAAGTTTTAAAAAAAAAAGTTAAAAAGGTACAAAAAAAGTTTTAAAAAAGTAAAACACAAACAGAAGAAAGTATGGCTATCAGAAGATAGTGATGCATAAATGCGTAACTGTATTGACCCATGAAGTGAAACTAACTTGTCACATATACTGCACGATGAGCGCTGTTATAAAAAAAATGGATTTAAGAGCAATCATAAAGCCTTGTCCTCCCAAAAATGATACCAATAAGACATCAACTCATCACGCAAAAAACAAGCCCATACACAGCTCAGTACAGTCATGGCCAAAAGTTTTGAGAATGATACAAATATTTATTATTCACATGATCTGTTGCCCTCTGGTTTTTATGTGTGTTGTCAATGTTTTTATCACTACAAAATACAATGCAATCATAATGATTAACAAAAGTTTTTATTCAGTTAGAATGAGTTAATGCAGAAGTCAAAATTTGCAGTGTTTTACCCTTTTCTTTAGGACCCTTAATTTTCCCTGGATGTCTAATCAAATTCTGCCAAATCCTATAAAAAGAGACCATTCTTTCACAAAACAATGCTTTCATTTTGCAAATTTGTTGGTTTTTTTTTTCCCACCCTACTTGATGATTGACCCCAATTCTCATGGGGTTAAGATCTGGGGAGTTTCCGGGCCCTGGACCCAAATCTTTTTGTTTTGTTCCTGACCATTTAGTTTTTCACCTTTGCTTTATGGCAAGGTGCTCCATCAGCTGGAAAAGGCATTGTTGATCACAAATCTCTTTGGCGGTTTTTGGGGGAATTGCTCTTGGGGGACATTCTGGTACCCTTCTTATTCATGGATGTGTTTTTTTGGCAAGGTGCTGTTATAGAGCCGATTCCCTTGGCTGATAAGCAACCCCACACAAGAATGGTTTTCTGGATGCTTTACAGTTGGCAATGTAGACAAAACTGGTGGTATCACCGTCACCTATGCTTCATCCGAACAATCTGTTTTCCCAGATGTTCCCAACATTCAGATAGTGGGATTTAGAACAGAGAAAATGACTATGCCCCAGTCCTCAGCATCCAGCTCTCCAGGTATCCATTGCAGAATATCAGTCCTTCCCTGATTTTTTTTATCTGGAGAGGAACGGCTTCTTTTGCTGCCCTCCTTGACACCAGGCCTTCTCCATGAGTCATCCGCCGTCACAGTGCGTGTAGATGCACTCACACCTGCCTGCTGCCATTCCTAGCAGCTCTACACTGCTGGTAGCTCCGATTCCAGAAGCTGAAACTATTTTTAAGAGACGGTCCCTTGGCGCTGTGCTGGTGCTTTCTGGTGGGGCGCCTGGAGCCTTTTTGGCAACAATGGAACCTCTCTCCTTGATTGTCCTTGATGATGCGATAGATTTGTTGTGACTGAGTGAATCTTTCAAGCCTGCGATACGCCTTCCCTGTTAAGACCAGTTTGTGGGCAGTGCAATGATGACTGCATGTGTTTCTTTAGAGAATAACCAAGGTTTAGCAGAAGAGAAACAATGATGCCCAAGCACAAGCCTCCTTTTTAAAGTAGTCCATGGTGTTATTCTTACTTAATCATGACAGATTGATCTCCAGCCTGTCCTCATCAACACCCACCTGACCTGTGTTAATGGAGCAATCACTGAAACGATGTTAGCTGGTCCTTTTAAGGCAGGCCTCAATGAAAGTTGAAATGTGTTTTGATGGAAAAAGTTCATTTTCTAGGCAACTATTGACTTTGCAATTAACTGCTGTTAAGCTGATCACTCTTCTAACATTCTGGAGTATATGCAAATTGCCATTATAAAACCTGATGATGCAGTAGATCTTAACTTTTGTATCATTCTAAAAAACTTTTTGCCATGACTGTACACATAAAAATAAAGAAAGTTATTGGGCTTTCAGACTACCGCGATGCGAAAAACAATTTTTCCCTTTTCAAAAAAGATTGCTGAGTAATTTGTATTGACTGGCTGAGTAAAGCTAGGATGTCATTTGAAAAATAAATAAAACTACCAGGATTGCTGTATTTTGTTGAAAACCCCTCACAAAAACCTTGATAAAAAGTGATCAAAGCATTCATATTCCCCCCCATAGATAGGTACCATTAAAAACAGATTTCATTTATTTCCTCCCATTTTCATGCACATGTGCTAAAAACACAAACCCTATGGAACAGCCTGAGCACCAAAATGACAAACACACTCCTAAATGAATCCCAGGAAGGTTAAATGAATTCCATCGCAAAATAGGGCGACTTCTGGAAGTTTCACCTGTCCTGTTACTTTGAAAGCTTTGTAAATGTACAGGTGCCCCCACCAAAAACCAAATATTTCTCCCTATCCCGCATTGTAATGCTCTATCACGCGCCCCAACAGCACAGTTACAACCACATATAGGTATTGCCGAACTTGAGAAGAAATTCATAACAAATTTTGGGGTGCTTTTTTTTCAGTGATTCTTTGTAAAAAAAAACAAACATTTACAGCTAAAAATGCATGATTTTTCACCGACCTATACACTAAAAATATTTGTAAACAACCTGTGGGGATCACAATATATACATCATCCCCGCTGGAAATATTATTTAAGGGGTGTAATCTCCAATATAAGGTCAGTAAGGTGTTTTGATTATAATTATCTAGCACATAAGGAGTCTGCCAAACCTGGAATGGCGCCTAAAGAAAATCGTAATGAAAAAGCTCCTCCTATTCTGAGGCTTGTGGTTGAGCCAAATAGCGCACTAGGGCCACATATGGGATATCTCTAAAAATGGCAGATTTGGGGGGATCAATGTTACAGTGCATAACGGATAAAAATTAAAAATCTGCAAAAAAAAAAGGGAAATTTAAAAATGTATCCTCTACTTTGCTTTAATTTCTGTGAAACACCTGATGGGTTCATAAACTTCCTAAATACTGTTTTGAATACTTTAAGGGGTATAATTTCTTACATGGAGTCATTTATGGGATTTCTAACATGCAGGCCCCTCAAAGTTATGCCAGAATTGGACTGGTCCCTAAAAAAATATTTTTTACAATTTTCTTGAAAATGTGAAAAATTACTATTAACCCCTTACCGACATTTGCCGTACTCATACGGCAATGTCGGGTAGGGGTTCCCGCAAGTTGATATATGAGTACGTCAAGGCGATCTTGCGCGCTCACAGGCGGAGCGCGCAAGATCGCGGCATCATGCCGCATCCCCCACGGCCGGAGTGAGCTCCGGACGCGGGGGATTAACCCCCCGATGTGCGCGACATCGATGGGGTCGCGACAACGCAGCGTTACGGCGGGGCGGTCAGTAGTGATCTCCATGCTGCACGCGATCCCGGTCGCAGTAACGCACGACACGCCTGGGTACTGATCCCTACCAGACTAGCCCGGATGCTGAATGATCACCGGTGTGTCTGGTGACGTCAGGGGGGAGAATGCCCAACAATGCATTGTGGGCAGCGTGAAGACAGTGGGCCATGGTAAGACCAGCATCAGCTACAAGCTGTGTGCTGATCTTCTATTGCATGAACTATCTGACGATTGTATCAATGCAATTCCCCCGCCTGGGAAAAGTGTAAAAAGTGTGAAAAGTAAAAAAAAAGATGTAAAAAAGTGAAACACATAAACATAAAAAATAAAATAAAAACACGTACATCGCCCTTTTCCTCTTTACAAATGCCAATCGCCCCAAAACGAATAAAATCAAATAAAGTACCCATATTTAGTAGCGCCGCTGCGTAGCGACCCACCCTATAAATCTGCATGTTAATTAACCCCTTACGTTGAACCTCCAGAAAAAAAAAAAAAAAAAAAAACAGTCACAGAATTTCGATTTTTGGTTCATAACGCCGCAGCAACATAAAATGGAGTAAAATAGTCAATCCAAGAGAACTCAGAATCAAAGACTCAAAGCTAAGAGATGGCCAAATAAAAGCGTCGTTCATCCCGCAAAAAAAAGGCCCATACACAGCTCAGAATACGGAAAAATAAAAAAGTTCTGGCTATTAGATAGAATAGCGATGCATAAATATTGTTTTGACACAATAAAAACACTTTTTTAAAAAAAAATTTGGTCTTCAAATAAAAAAATACATAAATTGAGGGTATTACCGTAATCGTCTCAATCCACAAGTCAAACTTACTTGTCACGGGATACTGCACGGTTGAACGCTAGTAATTGCATGTATTTTCTTCACCCTCCTTCCAAAAAACGAATTTAAAAGCGCTCATAAAGCCTAGGCCCCCAAAAAATGTACCAATAAAAACGTCAACTTCCACCGCCGCCAAGAAAAAGTCCCTATACAGTCCCATAAACAAAAAATAAAAAAAGTTATGGCTCACAGACCGCGACGATGCAAAAACGTGTGTTCTTTACAAAATAAAAGTGTTTTTTATGTGAAAAAGCAGTAAAAACATTAAAAAAATATACAAAATTGTGGTATCCTGTAATCGTATCAACTGCTGAGTAAAACTTAGCATGTCATTTTAAACCGCACAGATGACCGCATGTAAAAAAAAAAATAAAAACACTACCAGGATATGCTGTTATTTTGTACAATCAATGACTCACAAAAACCTTAATAAAAAAGTGATCAAAGCATCAAATGCCCCCCGCGTAATGGTAACCAAAAAAAACATCAACTCATCTCGTAAAAAAACTAGCCCACAAAGCAGCTCATAATAGCAAGAAAATTAAGAAGGAGGATATGATGTCTAGAATATGACAACATAAAAACGCAACTTTATAAAACTCGCTTCTATTGTGTAAAAGTAATAAATACATTAAAAACTATATAAAATTTAATCATTATAATTGTACCCTGCCGACCCCTCATAGTAAATAATTCCCGTCATTTATCCCGTATGCGAATACTTAAAAATGAATCCCAAAAACAATGGGGGGAACTCTTTCCCCCCTCAATTTTCCATGCCCAATGCTAAAAAAAAACTAACGGAACACCTGTGCGCACCAAAATGCAAAATTCCCCCTTAGATGAGATCCCTTAGGGTGGTTAATCCAAAATGGGTGAAACTGTCAGGAATGTTTCACCTGTTCTCAGTTACTTTGGGTTCTTTGCAGATGCGACATGGCCCCACCAATATCTGTGCTCCAAAACCCAAACAGCACTTTACACCCACATGTAGGGTATTGCCGAACTTGGAAGAAATTGCGTAACACAATTTTGGGGCTTTTTTTACAAGATTCCTTGTAAAAAGTTAAACCTATTTTCAGCTAAAATTGCATGATTATATTGGGAAATTTTTTTATTTATTTTTTTTTATTTTCAAGACCGAACGTGCTCTAAAACACATTTGTGAACGTCTCTGTGGGGTCGATATCTCCACTACACCTCAGGGCTATATTCCGCTAAGGGGGTGTTAGTTTCCAAATGTGGTCTTTTAGGGGTATTTATTAAGATTGTGAAGTCTTAGGTTTCCGTCAAACCTTAAAATGGCCCCTAATAAAATCAGTAATGATAATGAGGCCCCAGATCCAGTAGGTGCTCCTCCTATTCTGGGGCTTGTTGGTTGAGCCAAATAATGCACTAGGGCCATATATTGGATATCTCTGAAAACGGCAGAATCTGGGGAATCAATAATAATTTTCATTTCTTGAATAACATTTACCGTAGACTTGTCAATAAATGTATAAAAAAAAGGTAAAATCTGCAAAAAAGTGAAATTTTTTAAATTTCACTTCCATATTTGCTTTAATTCCTGTGAAACACCTAATGAGTTAATAATACTTTCCTTAATGCGGTTTGATACTTAAGGGGTGTAAGTTTCTTATAGGATGTCGGATTATGGGGGTATCTTAACATACAGGGTCAATCAAAGACACGTTAGAATGACTGTGATCCCTAAAAAATGTATTTTGCAAATTTTTCTTGAAAATGTTAAGTTACTACTTAAATTTTATAAGCCCCCTAAAGTCAGTAAAAAAAAATACATTTAAAAAAAATGATGCCAACGTACAGCTATACATATGTAGATGCCTAGTTATAACTATTTGATGTTGAATAACTATCTGTCTTACATGCAGAAAAAATGTAAGAACAAATTTTTTTTGAAGTTTGTAAATTGGTAAATTTTTCACATT
This sequence comes from Phyllomedusa bahiana, assembly GCA_025379985.1. Taxonomy (NCBI): domain Eukaryota; kingdom Metazoa; phylum Chordata; class Amphibia; order Anura; family Hylidae; genus Phyllomedusa; species Phyllomedusa bahiana. The sequence continues at coordinate 66,116 of JAODAL010015828.1, forward strand.
TTTCACGATAATTTGATATTTATTCAACAAATAAACAATGCATTATTTATGGACCAAAATTTCCTTACATCTTAAAGCAAAAATGTGTTACGAGAAAACGATCTCTGAATCACATGGATAGGTTAAAGTGTCAAAAAGATATTCACACAAAAAGAGACACATGACAGATTTAAAAAAAAGGGGCTCCTGTCAGAGAGGCCAAAGCTGGTGCTCCGGCGTAATGGGTTAAAGTGGGGATGTATCGCTTCATCAGTTCTTGCATTTCATAGTACTCTCAGCTTCCTCAGCTCTTTTCTATCCAGGACGATTGTACATCTCCCAGCTTGGTTGTTTTCCTTAACTGAAGGGGGGATGACATCATCCTCCCCCTTCAATGTTCATGTGCTCACGTCCTCAGAGCAGTGTGTTCCCCCCCACTGTCGAGTCACACATGGTCACTGTGTCTTCCTCTCCCTATTCAGTCCTTATTTTGTATAAAAGCAGTATGTTTTACATCGGCACACCTTTGCATCATGTCTAGACAAGTCGTCTATTTCTCCGAGCCGATATCTTCTCCTCCTCACATAGATAGGTTTTGAACCAGTGGTAAAATTATAAAGCTTTAATAGAATTATCTTTAAAAGAAAACAAATCCTCAAGACATTTAATCCATACAACATAGTCCGACAGACATGGAAAGTGAAAATGGCAGGTTTGTAGTTGCGACCGCCTGTGCCGTTCGATGTATAAGTCCATCAAAAGCTCCCAACGCGGTGAGCAGCACTAGATCTGGCACATTTGCGTGTCTGAATTGCCAGAACTGTGCTAACATAATTAAAGGTAAGACGGCTAGTAGACACCCCCCACGAGGACACACTTTACGAGGACATACAAGTTTTCCAATATACGTGCAATAGCAAGGCAATGTAGTATATTTGTTGAAGTGGGCCCGTTGTGGGCTTGGTTAAGTCGGTCAGACTAAGAGAGCAATCAGGTATAAGGATAAGGCAGCTATCAGATTGGCCAAAAAGCAGGGAATTGAACCCAAAAATTCTAATGATGATTTGGAACATAAAAAAATGTTTGGTGAGACGTCTGTTGCTAGACATTTTGTTGAAGCTCGGCACGATATATATGAGTTGCGGTGGTGTGTAGTTTGGAAAGAAAAAAATTTGGGCTAATGAAAAAGTGTATACGCTAGTTTGTGAACCAGTTTGCTGAAAAAAGAAGCCTATTGGATTTGTGCCACCCTTGAATCACCTACACCCCTAGGGATTGAATGAGTATATTAAAAAACCTAAGAATGTTTTATAATAAGTGGTGTAAAGTTTTGTTAAGGGGTTAACTGTTCTCGACTTAACTTTTTAAGGGAGGAGATACTCTGTGACGATTCATGCTTTGAGAAGGGGGAGGAGCCTTCCCCAAAACGCGCACTCACTGTGTCGTCGGTTCATCGCTCATGAGGTCGGCTCTCCTGCTACACCATGAGTTGGTGGAGCTTTTGATGGACTTATACCACGAACGGCAACAGGTGGGCCCCAACTACGAAGCCTGAGTATCTTGCCATTTACTATATCCATGTCTGATGGACCTATGTTGTATGGTTTTAAATGATCAGGGTGATATGGTGTTCTTTTAAAGATAATTCTATTAAAGCTTTATAATTTTTACCACGGTTCAACCTATCTATATACAATTGTGATAAGCAGGAGAACCTGCGTAACGAACCTGGAGGCAGAACTCAGTGAATACAGTATAATAGACATTGCCACGGGCTAAGTTTCTTTGTATATCTTCTCCTCTCACAGCTCGAGGTTTGTTACAGTTGAATCCAGTCTTCTATGAACTCATCCGATGAGCAGCGCACAAAACTATGCACCGAGGCACAATTCTGCATGTTTTCCCTGATTGTAGAAGCAGCTGAGTGTTACTGTGGTAGCTGCTGTGCTGTGCATATTGACATTTCATTCACCGCCCCTTATTTCTGAATGAAGAGAGGCAGGAATGCATCTCCCCGTGAATACACACTGGGCCAGTACCACAATGTAAATTAGTAGAGACGTCAGCCAAAGAAATGAAAGAGGGGTAAACGTGTTTAACAGAAAGCGTAGGATAAAGGATCCTGTGAAAACAAGACAGCTTTGTTACAAAGTTGCTTGTTTTAAGTGTTCCTTTATTCTGAAGACCATTTAATGTAATGATACACCCCTTTAAATTTCTAATTCCCCTAATGCCGTAAAAAAAATAAGAAGATATTTAAAAAATGATGCCAACCTACAATAGAGGCATATGTTAGAGATGCTAGATATAAGCTATTTGTGTGGAATAATATCTGGTCTTACTCCACAGGATTTTTAGATCATTGTGAGATTATTTTGATATGATAATACAATATGGACTCAAACAAATTTCTAACTACTTAAAGCTACAATGTGTTAATCACGAGAAAATGTTCTCTGAATCACATGAATGGGTAAAAGTATCAAAAAGTTATTCTCACATAGAGTGACACATGTCAGATTTAAAAAATGAGGTCTGTCATGGAGGTCAAAACTGGCTGTGTCGGTAAGGTGTTAAAAGTTACAGGTGCTGTGAGGACTGAACAACAATGGTTTATTTGTACATAGAAGCTAATCTTGTTAGATATAATTAGTTTCATCTGGACTGAGCCATCTGTCCATGGGGTGACGTCACTCCCTGCTCCCTTATCTAATCAGATAACTGAGTTATGGTCTGGTATGTGGGTAACCATAGAAACCTGTGTGCACTCAAGAGCACATACCACGTCTCTTATCTCATGAATAAAGTAAAATCAACAAAGCAGTATATTTAGAAAAAGTCTTCAATTGACAGTACCCTCATGTTAAAAGCTAATATTTATAGCGAGAAAATCCCTTTAAGACACCTTCACCTTCATGAAGATGGTTAATTGTTGCTGTTATATCACAGTTACATTTTTTACTGCAATTGCCATAAAATGTGTTTACATGGGGCTTTGCAAAAATCACTTTAAAACCAAAGTAAAAACTGCATGTACTGTCTCCTCAGGCAGTTGGGCTGCAGCTCAATAATAACACCTTTGTCAGGAACCATGGGACACTTTAATAAACATGTCTTGCACATCACTCAAATTAATGACAGTGTTTACACAGCATTACAACTTGTTCCCACGATAATATTGATAAATCTGTCCCACTGTGTCCACTTTATAGTCACCTTGATGATTGATGGAAGTCAGAGGCAAAAGAGATGTGATACATATGATACAAAGAGATATGCATCATTGATTACTGCAACGTCATATAAGTATAAATCTCATTAAGAAAATGGGTATAGCAGAGCTTCTTATTATTAAATGGGATTTCCACTTTGGTCAGTATTTATAAGAATGGTTATTTAAGAATAAGTTCACATGGCGTATTGCACGCATATAGAGACGCATACTGTACGTGCCGCTATACAACTGCAATATGCCTGTTGCTTACCGTATTTTTCGGACTATAAGACGCACTTTTCCCCCCAAATTTGGTGGGGAGGCATAGCAGGGGTTCGTCTTATAAGATCCAAATGTTCTCACAAGACGCCGCAGGATCCGTGTATGCTGCAAGGTAAGCCGGCCGTGGGGTTTAAAGGGTCAAACCCCACTGCCAGCTTTTCTCCTGCCGGACTATGAGTATTCAATGAGGGCGGCGAGCGCTTTTTGGGGGCCACATGCACCCGGTGGGGTGTGGGCGGCGATGGTCAGCTGCAGCCACTCGTTGCATTCTCCTGCCAGCCCAGGACAGATCAGCTTTGGCGGTGGGAGCTGAGCGCGGGCTGCCGTGTCGGCATAGCTGAGTGCAGATCTAATGCGGTGCGGGGAGTCTTAGAGCGGTGCGCGTGCATGAGCTGAGTGCAGAGATCGGGGCGGGGAGCTGAGATCAGCTGCGGCGGGCAGGAGCTTGAGTGCAGGACAGCGCTGGGAGCTTAGAGCGTGCTGCGTCGGGCAGGGATCTGAGTGCAGATCACGTGGCGGGACGTGAGAGCGTCAGCCGGCGGAGCATGAGCTGAGTGCAGAGATCGGGCGGGGATGCTGAGAGGGCTGCGGTGGCAGTAGCTTGAGAGTGCAGACAGCGGGGCTGGGAGCTGGGGGCGTTCTGCGGCGGGCATGGAAGCTGAGTGGCAGAGAGCGGAGGGGAGAGACAGAGAGCGGCTGCGGGCGGGCAGGAATCTGAGTCAGATAGCGGGCGGGGAGCGAGAAGGCGGCTGGGCGTGCGGGCCGGGATCTGAGTGATGACAGCGGGCGGGTATCTGAGGAGCTCTGCGGCGGGCAGGGGCTGAGTGTCAGATAGCGGTGCGGGGAGCTGGAGCGGCTTGCGTTCGGACAGAGCTGAGTGCAGACAGCGGGCGTGAGCTGACACCGGCTGCGTCGGGTCAGGAGCTGAGTGCAGAGAGCGGGCGGGGAGCTGAGAGCGGCCCGGGGGCGGGCAGGGCTGAGGTGCAGAAGCGGCGGGGGAGCTGGAAGCGGCTGCGGTGGGCAGGAGCTGAGTGCAGAAGCGGGGGGGGAGCTGAGAGCGGCCCGGGCAGGAGCTGAGTGCAGAGAGCGGGCGGGGAGCTGAGAGCGGATGCGGCGGGCAGGAGCTGGTGCGGAAGCGGCCGGGGAGCTGAGAGCGGCCCGCCGGCGGGCAGGAGCTGAGTGCAGAGAGCGGGCGGGGAGCTGAGAGCGGCTGCGGCGGGCAGGAGCTGAGTGCGGAGAGCGGGCGGGGAGCTGAGAGCGGCTGCGGCGGGCAGGAGCTGAGTGCAGCAGCAGGGTGGGGAGGGGGAGGCGGTGCGGCGGGCAGGAGCTGAGTGCGACAGCGGGCGGGAGCTGAGAGCGGGTGCGGGCGGGCAGGAGCTGAGTGCGGAGAGTGGGCAGGGAGCTGAGAGTGGCGGGCAGGAGCTGAGTGCAGACAGCGGGCTGGGAGCGGCTGCGGCGGGCAGGAGCTGAGTGCAGACAGCGGGCGGGGAGCTGAGAGCAGCTGCGGGGGCAGGAGCGAGTGCAGAAGGTGGGCGGGGGGCTGAGACGGCTGCGGCGGGCAGGGCTGAGTGCAGAAGCGGGCGGGAGCTAGAGGGCTGCGGCGGGGGAGGGGCTGAGTGCGAGAAGGGGGGGGAGCGGGGGCGCTGCGGGGGAGGAGTGAGTGCAAACAGCGGGGGGGGGCGAGAGCGGTGCGGCGGGAGGGGGGCAGAAAGGGGGCGGGGGCTGAGAGCGGGCCCGCGGCGGGGAGGAGCTAGTGCGGGAGCGGGGGGGGGGTGAGAGCGGCTTTCGGCGGGGAGGGCTGAGTGCGAAGGGGCGGGGAGCTGAGACGGCTCGGCGGGGAGGGGGAGTGAGAGAGCGGGACGGGAGCAGAAGCGGCTGCGGGGGAAGGGGGGCTGAGTGCGAGAGCGGGCGGGGGGCTGGAGCGGCCCCCGGGGGGGCAGGAGCGGTGCAGACAGCGGGCGGGGGGTGAGAGCGGCTGCGGCGGGCAGAGCTGATCAGAGGCGGGCGGGGGGCTAAAAACGGCGCGGGGAGGAGCTGAGTGCGGGGAGCGGGCGGGGACGAGAGCGGCTGCGGCGGGCGGAGCTAGTGCAAGACGCGGGCTGGGAGCGCGCGGGGCGGGCTGAGTGCGGAGAGCGGGGGGAGCTGAAGCGGCTTTCCGGGCAGGGTGGTGCGGAAGGGGCGGGAGCTGAGAGCGGCTGCGGCGGCAGGAGTGTGAGGCAGAGGGGGGCGGGAGTGGGAACGGCTGGGGGCGGGCAGGAGCGAGTGCAGAGAGCGGGCGGGGGAGCTGGAGCGGCTGCGGCGGGCAGGAGCTGAAGTGAGGGCAGCGGGCGGGGAGCTAAGAGCGGCTGCGGCGGGCAGGAGCTGAGTGCAGAGAGCGGGCGGGGAGCTGAGAGCGGCTGCGGCGGGCAGGAGCTGAGTGCAGACAGCGGGCTGGGAGCTGAGAGCGGCTGCGGCGGGCAGGAGCTGAGTGCAGAGAGCGGGCGGGGAGCTGAGAGAGGATTCGGCGGGCAGGAGCTGAGTGCAGAAAGCGGGCGGGGAGCAGAGAGCGGCTGCGGCGGGCGGGAGGTGAGAGCAGAGAGCGGGCGGGGAGCTGAGAGCGGCTGCGGCGGGCAGGAGCTGAGTGCAGAGAGTTGGTGCGGGGAGCTTGAAGAGCGGCTCTGCGGCGGGGCAGGAGCTGAGTGCAGAGAACGGGCGGGGAGCGGCGAGCGGCTGCGGCGGGCAGGAGCTGAGTGCAGACAGCGGGCGGGGAGCTGGTACCCGCTGCGGCGGGCAGGAGCTGAGTGGCGTCAGCGGGCGGGGAGCTGGGAGGGGCGGGGGCGGGCAGGAGCTGAGTGCGGAGAGCGGGCGGGGAGCTGGAGCGGCGGGCAGGAGCTGAGTGCAGACAGCGGGCTGGGAGCTGGGAGCGGCTGCGGCGGGCAGGAGCTGAGTGCGGACAGCGGGCGGCCAGCTGAGAGCGGCTGCGGCGGGCAGGAGCTGAGTGCAGAGAGCGGGCGGGGAGCTGAGAGCGGCTGCGGCGGGCAGGAGCTGAGTGCAGAGAGCGGGCGGGGAGCTGAGAGCGGCTGCGGCGGGCAGGAGCTGAGTGCAGACAGCGGGCGGGGAGCTGAGAGCGGCTGCGGCGGGCAGGAGCTGAGTGCAGACAGCGGGCGGGGAGCTGAGAGCAGCTGCGGCGGCCAGGAGCAGAGTGGCGGACAGCGGGCGGGGAGCTGAGGGGCGGCTGCGGCGGGGCAGGAGCTGAGTGCAGAGAGTGGGCGGGGAGCTGGGGGGAGCGGCTGCGGCCCGGGGAGGAGCTGAGGCAGAAAAGCGGGGGTGGGAGCTGGGAGGGCTGCGGCGGGAGGAGCGGTCAGACACGGGCGGGGAGTGAGGCGGCTGCGGCGGGGCAGGACTGATGCGCAGGGGGCTGGGGAGGGAGAGGGGCTGCGGCGGGCGGAGCGAGTGAGAGAGCGGGGGGGAGCTGAAGCGGTGCGGCGGGCGGAGCTGGGGCGGAGAGCGGGCGGGGAGCTGAGAGCGGCCCGCGGGGGGAAAAGGAGCTGGGGGCAGAAGGGGCGGGGAGCTGAGAGCAGCTGCGGCCGCTCCGTGCAGGTGGAGGGCGCTGCTAGCAGCAGGGATGGCCTGCTTCATCCCAGCTCTTAACGCTTCCGCCAGCTGAATGACAGTTTTCATACATGTGGCGCTATATGTTTAGGTTTATTTATCATGTTAAAATGAGGGACATTTAATGAAATAAAGAGGGACAAGGGGATTTGAGTCAAAAATAGGGACTGTCCATCCAATAGAGGGACACTTGGGAGGTATGTGTAAAAGAATATATCAATATAATCCAATCATATTTCTGTGACCATATTTGTGAATTTACCAACATATTGTTAAATAGTAAAAGAAACATTATTATTCCATACAGAGCCTAAGCTGAATATTCCTCTCGAAAACACCCTTCTAAGGTAAATTTAAAATATCTGCTAACACTAGGCCCTATTAAACCTATCGTGTACTTCTTTATGTTTGTAAAAGATGTCCTTATAAGTGTTTCCTTTCAAATAAATCTTCAAGGTTACTTATTTAGATGGAACATTTGCAAAGGTCTGAATCTCCTGAAAGCATCAAGACAGAGGATGAGCTCATATTAATAAGTTTAAAAGGTAAGGTCAAAAGTCTATTGGTGTCTCTTTCCATATCTATCATGTTATTATAACTGTTTACTCATGTTGCCTGGTTACAGGCTCTGCAACTTTAGGCTGCATCCACACGGCAAAGGAAAAATACTGGTTGGATTCTGAATTAGAATCTGAATAGTGTTTTACACTCGGTTTTCGTTTTTTGCGTGGTTTTTTTACATTCTTTGGATTCAGCAATCCCATTGAATTGAATAGTTTAATAGCCTGCCATTTTCTAAGTGAAATACAGCGGATTATTGAACATGTTCCAAGTTCTTTGCAAAACCGTTGTTTTTGAAATCTAACCTCAGAAAATCCGAGCCGTGTAGACTACAGCTCGGATTTTCCATAGAGGTCTATGGGGATGGTTTTTGACGGTTTTCAAATCCGAAATCTGTGTCAAAATCCAACTGTAAAACCAAGCTCTATAGACATATCTTAAACCTAAAGGGGTATTCCCATCACATTAACTAGATTTAAAAATGTAGGCACACCTAAGGACTATTACCAAAATGCATTACAGTTCTAATTTTGCTTCCTTTCAGAACTAGAGCAATTCTTATCTCCTGCTTATTTACAGAAGGTTTCCTAGGATGCTGACCACCTCTGCCTACTCCAGAAGCCCTGGTTAGACAAGTTAGGTTACTCTCTGCTGTTTCTTATCAGCAGCATAGAAGTTTATCATTTTTATTGACAAATTTTAGAGCTCTGTAGCCTTGTGCCCTGCTATTAAAACTTCTCCATTACCAATGTCCTTTTAGCAGGTTTAGCTAGAAATAGCAGAGCTGAAATATCAATCAATGCTGTTGAACCACCCACAACCTGAACAGGAAGTGGAAGCCTGAAGCTGGCAGTGAAGAGCAGGCCAAATAAGAAAACCCCTTTAACTTGACCATTATGAATGTGTGGCTATCAAAGGTAGAAAAGTGTCACACCTTTAAAAACATCTTAAGACATTTCTCCTTTAAGATATATTACATATCTGAATGAAATCAAATATGAATGAAATATGTTTTCCTAAGCTAAATTCACATTTTCAGCATTTTGCTAAATTTTAGTGGCGTTTTTAACAGTGTTTTTTATGTTAAAAATGTTATAGCTAGATGTTACTTTAAAGCCTAGAATGAAATATAAAACATACTACATACAAATTGTTTTATTGCATGGTATTTTTAGTTTTTTTTCAAAACATAGCATGTTCTGGGTGTGGTATTATTTCTAGTATTTTTGCTTCCCATTCGCTTCTCAATAAGATTTGAAAATTCCAGAAACAGAACACATATTTTAAATGCTACAAAATAAAAAAAAAACACCAAAAATCCTTAAAACTTGGTGTTTTGTTTGTATTTTAACTTGTGCATTACATGGATGGCACATTATATTGCTTACGTGTGGATACAGCGGGAGAGTTAAAGGGGTTGTCTCACTACTGGGCTTTAACAGGCATCTTGTGCTTTCTCTCTGTCTTACAGTTTCAAATCCAGGGGCGGGTCTCTCCTCCCAGTATGCATGTCTTCCCTCACTGAAGAGTGGTGACATCATCACACCTCCTCCCTCATCATTCTGTGTGAGCAGTGACAGGGAGAGAGAGGATATCACAGCTCTGCAGACCTCCTGTAATCGTCAGTTCTCATGCCTGGAGAGCTGTCACCTCCCTCCAAGGCTGCAACAGCAATCCTTGTAACCAGAACATGGCAGCCTTTGAAGTCACATCACTTAAGCTTGCCTCATACCATACTTAAATTTTTTGAGAATGCAAAGTAATCAAAAAATGCAATCTTGGCTTTTGAATTTTTTTTTCTTCTACACTATTCACTGTATGAGATAATTGTTCTTAGATTTTATTTTATTTTTTATAATTGTACTTGCAGTCCCCTTAGGTTATATGACCACTAGGAAGGGAGGACGGGAATCACTTGTACACTGTTCAGCAATACAATGGTATTGCAGAAAGGTGTACAAAAATGGCTCTCCTATGGCAGGGTGTAATAGAAGTAGAAACATGGCAGCTACAAAGGCCTTTCTTAGGCCTCCGGCTGCCATGGCAGATAGTTGGCATCACATAATCTCCTCATAATGCAATCAGACATAGGCTTAGACAGCTGGAATCTAAGCTATCTCTGATCCCGGGTGATAGTGGCATGTCCCAGCTTCAATATTCGGCGCATACCTACCTTGTATGGAGTGGGTTTGTGGTAAACCCCTCCATACTCCATACTCTGTCCCCTCCCACCCCAAAACCCCCGTCCCCGCTAGAGATTGTACCGTAAGTGTGGTGTCCCCACTCTTGCCCCCGCCTCTGTATTGTGTTTTGGACCAAAGTGCCAACGCCAAATACAACCCCCACATATCACACTACAATCCCCACAACTATAAACCCCACATCAAAGGGCAGTTTGTACAGAGGGGGGAAAAGTGGGGGAAATGCTGGAAAAAATAGAAATTTTCCCACAAAATATTTGTGTTAAAAAATTTGGGAGAGCTGAGTCGTGGGGGGAGAAGTCTTGGTGATTGGATGAAAGGGGAAAAAAAGGTAAGTAACTATCATAGGAAGTGTTACTTGGTCATTGGATGTAACTGCACTATAATTATTTACATGTCTGCGAGCGCTTTACCACTTGTTGTTCTTAGGCAGTAAAAATTTGGTCTTTGTGTATAATTTTTATTTGTAAAAAGTATAGAGGTATTATTCTATCACTAAGTGGTAGTAGATTGTGGTAATATTCTAGAAGTCATTATTAATATTGTTAGTCTTGGTATTGTGGGATTTGATTGGTAGCAGTATGATAGTAATACTGTATGTACAGTAATGTATTTGCTCCTTGCATTATTTAGAAACTGTATGACTATTAGTCAGAAATACTGCTGAATGTTCATAGTCGAGTGGAGAGAGTGAATCATGGCGCCTTTAAAAGTTTGAAATGGGGCCTAGCCTTTTTTTGTTTTGCCCTGCCCATGATTTTTGGGATAACAGTCTGTTTTTAATATGTGATCACCCTATGACATTGGACCCTTTAAACAAAAATATATTGTCCAACGAGCAATGTGATTTGTGGCTTCTAGAAGGCAATAACATGAGAATGTTAATGAGAAAAATGACATTTTTATGTTAATGAATTTTTTCTACCGTGTTTCAGGTTGTGTTTATTTAATCAACACATATTCTTTGCCTCTATAAAAGCTTTAAGAGTCTGGATTTTGATCAGAAGTAAAATATGAAGGCTTTTACATCTAAACACTCCTGAACTTTTAATGAGCTTTTCGGCATTAAACCACCATTATGACAAATGGATAGTTATTTTACTGTGAAATAATTGTCCTTCCAAACTGACAAATATTCTGTGTGCTAGTTTGGAGTTATGAAGCTAAAGATGAGGTAACAAGCTTTTGGCAACACTGTTATTTTATATTACACAGGGAGGTGGTACCATCCAGATTTACATGCTGCAACAGTTCACTTGAGGATGTCATCATTGTTAATATGACTTTATGAGGACATTCTTCACAGCCGTGACCAGAGTATTAATTTGGGATACTTTTGTTGTCTTTAGCATCTATAAAAGCTTTTACATAACCTACAATGACATCACTGAATGAAAGTTATAGGGCTGGTGAGTTTAGACAGCCCTTACTTTCGACAGAGACAGTCTGCAGGTCACGGCATCTATTTTTTGGTTAAAGCTAAGAGTCATATGGCATACAGGACAAAGCAGATCCCCTGGTATAGGCATAACTATGACCATAGCAGGCATAGCGACCAATATGGGGTCCAAAGGCTGAGGGGGCCCACTGAGGTACAAGAACATTATTCCTTTTTGCAGGGAACATGTAGTTGGTGGCTTTCTGCTCTTCACCATTACTATGCCAGTTCATTGATATATGGCAGTATTACTTCAATTATTACTATCTATACTGCTGTATTAGTTTATTGTCATTAGGTGGTGGGGCCTCATCTTATTTTGCTATGGGACCTTTAACTCTTAAGACGCGCACCCCAGTTTTTGAGTCAGCCGGTGCGGTGTCGTTCGTCTGCACGACGTCTTTGCGCGCTCAGACACCGGTCCAGTGTATCTACTGCCCGATCACAGGTCCTGGGCACTGGGTAGCGGAGGAAACCTTCGCATCCCAGTGCTTTAACCCTTTGAGTGCGGCGGTGCGTTACCGCAGCGCAGTCAAAGAGTTCCCCTGCTCTGTCGGGTGATCGGAACACCCGGTCACCCGACAGAGCTCGGGGAACGGCTGCACAGTCAGCTGGGGACCTAGAGTGGCCCCAGAACTGTCTATGTATGAAGCCAGTGACTAGGACACAATGTGTGGTGTCCTAATCACTGCCTGTGTCAAACTGACACAGATTAGAATGTATTAGCATATATGAATATGCTAATACATTACCAAGTGTAAAAAATAAATAAATAACTAAATGTAAAAAAACATTCTCCCTTCAGGGGAATCAAAAAAAAAGTTTAAAAAAAAACATAAAAAAGTGTAAAAAAAGAATAAAAAATAAATAATAAATAAAAAAATAAATATTTAATAAAAATATAACTGTGCATAAATTACACACACAAAAAACCTGCACATATTTGGTATTCACACGACCATAATAACCTGTAGAATTAATATAACAAGTTATTAAGTGTGAAATGTGAATTATGTAAAAAATAAAAAATTAAAAAATAAAATAAATAAAATACTGCAATTATTTATAAGTGAACTTAAAAATATTCCCCATTAAAGTACAACTTTGTCTCGAATAAGACGAACCTCATACAACTGTGTCATTGAAAAAAATAAAAAAGTTACAACTGTTGAAACGCAAGGAGGCAAAAAACGAAAAAAATGTTCTGGTCATTAACTACTTTTCAGGCGTCCGGCTTAAGGGGTTAAATTCTGGTTTATATTCCCACACAGACAAGCAAGACTACTTATAGTGGACTTTAATATGGGGAACTCCAAATAAATGTAGTTGTTGTAATTAGATAATCTTTTTAACTTCAAAATTCTAAAACATATGTGAATTATACTACTAAATTATATTACTAAAACATATGTGGTCACGGGGTTCTATAGTTACCAGTGAAGGACATGGGATCTCACTAATTGGAACAGAATAGATTCCTAAAGGAAAAAAATCTGGTTCTAATTCCACATGCCTGACCTGCACATTGTTTAAAAACCTACCAAGAACTCTACAACGTACCAATATATGTGTATGTAATTTAAAGGGGTTATCTCGCTACAAGGATTGCTTTTTATGTTGAAGATCTTGCAAAAACAAGTCACTTTGCAATATATGTCCATTAACAGTGTCCTACCTATTCCTAGATATCCCCTCTTGTATGGGCTGCATCAGCTCCTCAGGTCGCTATAGCTACAGACCTGTTTGATCTCTCCTAATAGGCTGCCAGTGCTGGTTGCTATAGCTACAGACCTGGCTTCTACTGCAGCCTAGTGGAAGCAAGTAAACATGCCCCTGAATTCAAAATAAAACCAAATTACAGGACTGAGGTAAGATGAATCAATGTAGTGAGACAAACCCTTTAAGTATGTCGCGTTAAAGCATAATACATACAAATATACAACCTACAAACAAACATATGCCGGGACGCAAAATAAATAAAGACATAAAAATATAAATTATAAAATGTTATTAATTACATTAAAAATATTATTAAAAGACAGTGTACAGATGGGCAAACAGAATCTTAAAAAAGTTAATATAAGTGAAAGAATAAATAATCAAGGCATATACATAGTGTACAGTGAATACCATTCAGGGAAGTACATGTCAAGTGTACCTCACAGATTTATATCATGAGGCATGTGGGACATACTGTACACCAACCAGAAAGGAACACAGGCCAATAAAGTTCATACATGAGACCAATGTATGAGTAAATAAGTTAATATGTGAGAAGTACCACTGCTTACCCAACACGCATTTTGCTCGTTGCGGCATCATATTGTTAAAGGGGTTGTCTCGCTACAAGGATTGCTTTTTATGTTAAAGATCTTGTAAAAAAACAAGTCACTTTGCAATATATGTCCATTTACAGTGTCCTACCTATTCTGAGATATCCCCTCTCATATTGGCTGCATCAGCTACTCAGGTCGTTATAGCTACAGACCTGTTCAATCTCTCATGATAGGCTGCCAGCACTGGTTGCTATAGCTACAGACCTGGCTTTTACTGCAGCCTAGTAGAAGTCAGTAAACATGCCCCTGAATTCAAAATGAAACCAAGAAAACAGGACTGAGGTAAGATGAATCAATGTAGTGAGACAGCCCCTTTAAGTTGTGCCAGTTCACTTACAGAGATGATATGTAGGTTCAAGGCAGCTGTAAATGTTCTAAAAGGGGTGTTCCAGGATCTAAGAATGCTCGTTTGTCTGTTGGAGCATTATTAAAATAGAAGATAAGACTCATATTTACCTCCCAGAACCTCCCGTTCAATCCTGCCGTCTTCATTCACATGACAGCTGCAGCCAATTACAGACAACAGAGGTCACATGCAGGTGACATTGTGGATTACGATTGGCTGCATCTGTCATGTGAATGATGAACGTTCACTGCTCACAGCCGGGATGAACGGACCGCAGCTGGGAGTGAACGGGAGCGTCCGGGAGGTATGTATGAGTCCTATCTTCTATTTTTAATCATGCCCCAACAGACAAACAAGCATTCTTAGATCCCAGAAAACCCCTTTAAGAAATAAAGGACATATACAAGCCATGACCCCGAATAGATAAGACACAGAAAAGAGTATTATGTAACGCTGCCCAAACATCTTAAACAAAACCATCAAATGTTTATGTGTGCTCCCTGAGTTACCTAATAGGAAATGTTGGGGAATAGAATGTTTGGGCATGTTGGATGTCAATATATTAATCTTTTGTTTTCAATGAGCACAAGCTGCTGCCAGAAGCATCTGCCAGTGGCTTATTCCCCTTATTACCCATTGGTGAAGGCAGTAAGAATTTGCTGGAAATCTCAGTAGCAAATTTGCGCCAGTAAATGTGGATTTTGTGGCTGATTCCCCTGTGTAAAACATTCTACCAGAGACTGCTAGGGGCCAGAGATAGACTGATGTGGAAGGTCAGTGAAGGGTTTTGTTTTTCAAGTTTGAGCACCATGTTTCTTTCCTCTGGATTTATGGATTGTGGGATTCATACTGATCACAAGAACAGAATCCTCAGTCCCCTATTTAAATGTCACATTGGTCAGGCATGCACTCAAATAGCTGGACAGCATACTTTGAGATATTGATTTAAGCATCAGCACACGTCAGACTCATTTTGTGCTTGCACTTATATATCTTAGTGTATTTTTTGCATGCAGTCTTTGCTGCCGGTCTTTCTGTTTGCCTATTCCTTTAATGTTCTATCTTGATTCCCTGTGTGCTTGAGACTGTGCACTCCTGCGTGCTCCTTTTTTGAAGTGCATAAATATTATATTGATCTTCCACTAACACCTGTATGTATTGATGTTATTTTGTATATATTCTAGGTATATGCCGCTGTGTATTTATTACTCTTGATTTAATTATTACTGGCTATGTATTTGTATTACCGTATTTTTCAGACGCACCTAGGTTTTAGAGGAGCAAAATAAGAAAAAAAAATTGAAGCAAAAAGTGTGGGCTGAAGTGTAGTTTTTATTGGTACCATTTTGGGATAGCTGCTACTCTTGATCACTTTTTATTTCAATATTTTGGGGATATGAAATGACCAAAACACCATAATTTTGGCGTTTGGAATTTTTTTCTTCTATGCTGTACAGCGTACGGGATAAATGATGTTATAGATTAATAGATAGGACTTTAATGGACGTGACAATAACAATTATGTGTAACTTTTTATTTTTCTATTTGTAAAATGGTAAAAGTGGAGGGATTTAAACTTTAATATTTATTTTGTTTACTTCTTTTTTTTACTGTAATACTTAGTCCCCTGGGGACGACACTAGAGGCAAAATCCCTTGCCTATATAAATTTTGTCAAACCAAGGCCCGGGCCCCACGGCCCCGGGGCCTTTTTTTTTTGGCCCCGGATTCCCTGACTCCCGCAGGGTGTTTTACCACACCCGGCGGGTCTGTCAGCTAGTACAGGGAAAGGGAGGAGGATCTTTCCCTCCCACCTTCTCCCTTTGTTGTACTGTGCTGGGTGAGCGTGTACATACGGGCGCGGGGGGCCTAAACCCCCCGCTTTACTCACGCCCCCCGTGACGCTGGTCTCTGCCCCCCGAGGAGATCTCTGGGACTATGAGGCGTAAGCGGCGTGAGTCACGCCCCTTAACCGACACAGCCCCCAAGCGGACCGGGCCGGCTGCACGGACAGAGGGAAGTAGTTTTTTAAATTTTTTTTAAACATTAGGGGGGGCACTGCCTGGCTATTGGGATATGGGGGGATCGCCCTGGTACTGGGGGACTATGGGGGGATCTGCCTGGCTATTGGGACTATGGGGGTTTGCCCGGCTACTGGGGGACTATGGGGGGATCTGCCCGGTACTGGGGGGTATGGGGGCATCTGCCTGGCTACTGGGGGACTTTGGGGGCATCTGCCTGGCTATTGGGGACTAGGGGGGGTCTGCCCCGGCTACTGGGGACGGGGGTCTTTCCCGGGGACGGGGGAATAGGGGGATTGCCGGCTACTGGGGGGCTATGGGGGCATCGCCGGGTACTGGGGACTATGGGGGGCATCTGCCGGCTACGGGGGACTATGGGGGCACTGCCTGGTACTGGGGGACTTGGGGGGACTCTGGTACTGGGGATTTGGGGATCTCAGGCTACTGGGACTATGGGGGATTGCCCGGCTACGGGACTATTGGGGGGTCTGCCCGGT
>JAODAL010015829.1:0-82579 GCA_025379985.1 Phyllomedusa bahiana
CCACCTCCCAAAAAGCCATATCTTTCATCAATAAAATGTCACTTCATTCCATAAAAACAAGCCACTACACAGCTCAATATGACACTCAGAACATGGCGATGCAAAAAAGTGTTTGGTTTTTTGTAAAGTGTTTTAGTTGTGTAAAAGTAGTAAAATATAAAAAAATATATAATTGGGCATCACTGTAATGGTAGAACTACCAAGATTACTGTATTTTGTTCATTATTAGTGTTGAGCGATTGCGTTGGCTATCGAGATCGATCGATAGTCGATAGTCGGCCGCTATCGATAAGGTTTTTCGATAGTGAGCGTCGATTATGAGCGATGACCATTAAAGTCTATGGAGAGCAACAACCCTTCTTTTATTACACCCAAACAAGGCTGGAGAAGCTGAAATAACATCCACCCAGTCAAATGGATACCTCACATTTAGGCAACACACTTAGGTTATAAAAAGTCACAGAAAAAAAGTCACAGACCATTCACTATCCCTGTCTTGTACCACGCCTGACCCTTAAACCTCCCATCACCCACAAATTAAAAAGTCCATAGGCAGTATGATTTGAACCATCATGTTACTTGAACGGACATTGAATATCCCTGTCCTGGAACGCAGCATGAGCCCCAAACCTGCATGAACCCCCAGATTTAAAAAGTGCAGCAAAAAGGAGTCTTTCAACCACCATTTTAGTTTCACTGGACATTGACTATACCGTCCTGGACCGCAGTATGACCATTAAACCTGTTTTGACCCCCAGATTAAAAAGTGCCGGGAAAAGGAGTCTATTATCTGTATCTGTTATTTTTCGAAAAATACACGGTATTTTTTGCCCCTTTTTCAATTCACCTGTGGTGACTATAGAATTGCTGTTTTAAGATTTACGTGGATGCTGCTTCAATGAACAAAGCGGGGCTGCGCAAAATTAAAAAAACACTTATCTTTTTTGTTTTTGTATAATACACGGTTTTTTTTGCACCTTTTCAATTCACCTGTGGTGACTATAGAATTGCTGTTTTAAGATTTACGTGGATGCTGCGTCAATGAACAAAGCTGGGTGCGCAAAAGTCAAAAAACACGTATCTGTTATGTTTTTCGTAATAATACATGGTATTTTTTGCACCTTTCAATTCCACCTGTGGTGAATATAGAATTGCTGTTTAAGATTTACGTTAGATGCTGCGTCAATGAACAATGCTGGGTGCCAAAAGTCAAAAACACGTAAACTGGATGTTTTCGTACGAAAACAGGGTATTTTGGCAACAAACAACCTGTGCTGACTACAAGATTGCTGGATGTATTTTAACGGCAAGGTGGATATATCAACAGTCACAGGTGTAATGGGTAAAATTGAAAAAGAACACCTATCTGAAATGATACGATAAAAAAGTGGATTTTGCAGCAAACAAAGAACCGAGTTACTAGAAATGTGTGTACCAACAAACTGTTAATAAAAAGATATTCCACTACAATTTTAAACACAAAAGTTTTGGTAAATTTTTACCAGGTTTTTTAAAAGATAGAGCTTTCTTGTTCCCCCCCAGATTTTAACCTTAATTTCGCAGATCGGGAAAAATTTTCGATCACCAAAAAAAACCTTCCGTTTTTCAACTTTGTGATAAAAATCGCCAACACTATTAAATAGACCCCATAATCCAATTAAAATAAAATTTAAGATTATATGTACCCCAAATGGTCCCCAAAAAAAAATTTAAAAAAAACCCCTGAAAAAATGCTTATATAATTTCGTCCACCAAAAAATAAAAATGGATGAATTTTACAATATTGTAACATGCAAACACAATCATAAACATTTTTGGTGTGTAAAAGTAGTAAAACATAAAAAACAAAAAAAAATTTGGTATTTTTTAATTGTACAGACCCGCATAGTAAAGTTACCGTTTTTAAATCCCACACAGCAAAAACTTTTAAGGCCTTCACCACGGCTTATTTCAAACGATTTATGGTCATTTCAATACTTTCCAAATCAGTCTAAAAATAATTGCAGGCTTTTGAATACCCTTTTAAGGGGAAATACTGTTTCATTCAGACACAATATTTCCATGCCTATTGCCCCCCGGATTTTGCGGCCGCAGTCCCGGAAAAACAAGGGCATGTCAATTATTGGGCCGATTTTTAAAGGGGGATTGAAAATCCGCGGAAGTGGCCACACTTAGTGACACTTTTTTGCAACTGATTTTAAACGATTTAAACGTTTAAGAGGATATCGACAAAAATACTTTCTAAAAAAAGCCGTTGAACTACCTAAAAAGGAAGCCCAGAAAACAATGGCAGAACTGCAGGTGTTTTTTTGTTTTTTGCTTTTTTTCAGTTTCACAGTCCAATGCAAAAAAAACTTAAACCCCCCTTGGGGCCAAAGTGCATAAACCTCTTAGGAAATTTTATTTACATGCTTATTTTGCCCCTTTTTCGCTTTAAATGCGGGGGGGGGAAAAAAAAACCGCCACAATTACGGTAATTATGAAAAACGCTCATCTCCCGGGGGTACAATACATGTATCGTTTCGCCCGGGGGCAATGCTTTCCATGCTTTTGGGAAATATGCGCAATCTGCATTTCCAAAACACCCGCGATGGGGGGTTACTTCACGTTCCAAACGCCATGGAATACCCTTTAAGAATTCCCGATAGTTTGATTCCCAAAAAGGAATATTTTCACGGTTTTATCTGTACTGGGACTTTGGGACTTTGCAAAGCAAAAAATAGACCCACCAAAATCTCATTTTCCCGAAGCCAAATAGCGCTCCCTCGTGTACGCCATGCCCTTCCCAAAAACAGCAGTTTGCACCCACAAATTTTGGAGTGCTTTTTCTGCAGGATTGCTTCAGAAAAAAAAAATGGTATATCTATTTGTCTTATCCACAAACATTTTTAAATTTTGCCCATAGCAAAAAATCTGTGCTTCCCTTTCATTTTTTCAGATCACTATATGAAATGAAAGGGGGGGGCCCTATTTGGTTGCACGGCAACAAAAAAAATCTTTTGACCAGACTGTTTTTCATACAGTGGGCCCAAAGGTACATGAAAAAACCAAAACACAAGGATAGGTAAAACATGACATTATGGGAAGAGAGCTCAATGCTCTAGCTCCTTCTATTAAATGTAGCCATCCTCGATTTGCTTGTGACTCACCAAGTTTTGGAAAGCGAAAAGGATTCATGCCTGCCATATTTCTTCTCTAAGAAGCTTTTCAGAAAAATTTCCCCTCCCTTTAGGCAGACTTACGGCTGGTGGGTAGAGACAATGAGGGGTTTAGAAAAAGGGGGAATTTCCCCTTTGGGGGACACAAAAAGTGTGTAAGGGTTTGAATTGCCTTTTCACTACTTGCATCGCAAAAAAACAAGTCATTAAAGAAAGAGCGAGTCTCTACTTTCCTATATTGGATGAAGCATCCTCATTTCGCTTTTTTCCCTTTCTAACCACCATTGTTCACCCTAGGCAAACCTAAGTCTCCTTCCACCTCCTTTCATAAGGGGGAACTATTTTCCCTTGACAATATCAAAAATAAAAATAATAATAATAATAAAATAAAATAAAATAATAATAATAAACATCTTATATACGTCCCAATAATTCCCCACACTTTTCAAATTTTAAATAAACTGTACAGACAAAACCAAAACATTACACAGTAAAAAGCTACTTACTGTACAGATCAGACAAAAGGGGGTTTAGGGCCCGCTCGCAAGAGCTTACAATCAAATGGTGTAGGGTGAAAAAAGGGGGGGGGAAATCTCGTTTACTATAGGTCCACAAATTTTCATAAAAAGGGGTATTTACAAAAAAAATGGATGAACCTGCCCCCCAACAATACATCAAATTTTCAGAAAAGGACACCCTATATACAGTTTGGGCCCCCGGAGTCCCCAAGGTGCAGGGATTTGCCCGAATGTGTGACAAAAAACGGGGTTAGCAATTGGGGACCCTTGATAGGCCTCCTAAAAGAAAAATATTCTCAGGCACACTTAAAACAGGGGTTTAAAGTGCCCCCGGGTCATACGGGTTGTTTTTCCCAGAGAACGGTAAAGCACATGAAAACTCTTTGGAAAAAAACAGGGGAGGGGGGGGGCTGGCCTGCCCAGGACTGGAAAAAAAAACGCACTCCCCCTGGGGGCCCGGGGTGGAATCCTCTTTTTTTTTCCCCGGGCTGGAAACCCCCCTGCTTTTTAAATGGGGGAAAAGCCAAAAAAAAAAAAGGGGCTTTCAAGCCTCCCCCCGCCCCCCCTCCCCCCAACCCCCCCAAAGGGGGAAAACTTGGAGCAAATTTTAAAACCCCCGGCCCCGCTAAAAACCCCCGGCCGGGCCGGGAGACTGCAAGGACCGCCGAGGAAAGAGGGCGGCGGTCCCTTCCCTGTCCAAAACCGGGCCCCGGCGTAAACCGCCCCCCTCCCCCGCCCAACAGCCGCCGCCCCTTGCCCCACGGGACTAAACCAACCCGACCTGCCCCCGGGGGGGACCCCCCGGCCCCGGGAAAACCCGCTACCCCCCCTCTGGGAGGATTTCCGAGCAGCGGGGAAGTGGCCCCTCTCGGCGGCTCATCTAAGATCCCGGGCCGGCCCTGCCCCCCTCCCTTCCCTTTTTCCCCTGCCCAAGCAGGCCCGGGCCCCCGCTGGCCCCGGGCATCAAACCCCGGCCTTTGGGTTCCCCTCCTGAACCCGACCCCCAGCGGTTCGGATTCAAACCTGGGGCCCCTGGCCCCCCCCCTTTAAAAACTTTTGGGACCGCCAGGGGCCCATGCTGCAGACCCCCCTTTCAGCTCCCTTCTACTAAACAAGGGAAACGGGGTCGGGGCGGGGGAACCAAAAACCCCCCTTCATTGCCCATCACAAAAAGGACCCGCCCCTCTCCGGGCCCTTCCCTCCCCCCAAGGGAGCTCCCTGTCACCCTTTAAAAATCTTGACTGACCCCTTTTCTGTCCCCCGGATTTGGAGGATCTTTTGGGGTCGGGGATTATACTCAACAACTCCCCACCCTTCTAATGTCCCCCCCCCTTGGGGCGCCCCCTTTTTTTGGGCCCCCCTCCCCCTCGCCCCAAAAAATCCCCCTCCCCATTTCCGGGGACCCCCCGGGGGGGTGGGGGGTGTCCCCCTACCTCCCGGGCCCCCTCTTTTCCTCCCCCCCCTTGGCCCTTTAGGAACCCCCTTTCCTTTTCTCCACCCACCTTTTTCCTTCTCGGGCCGCCTACTACATCTATTGGCCCCCCGGCTTCACCATAAAGTCCTTTGGAAATTGGAAACCAATTATTTCCCAAACCGCAACCGGTCCGCCTCTTTGGCCCAAACCCGGGAACCCGGGGGGGATGGTCATACCAAAAGTCCCCCCCCCCTTAAAAACCATATTTTCCCACACACATTTTCCAATGTTTGGGATCCCGGGGAAAAACATCTCATGATGGACTGTTTGCCGCAAAGGGCTGCCATCGTAAACCTGGAGGCCTTCCGCATCTAATTCTTTTCCCACTGGTTTCCCAAGACCCCCCGGGTTTCAGCGATGATAAATTGGTCACCCTTTTGCGATCTACGCCAAAATTTTAACCCCCAATTCACCTTGTCCATTCTGATTTTACCAGATAGCGGGGGCCCCCAAAAATTGGGCTGCCTGTAAAAAAGGAATTTTTTGCCCCCCGTTTTCCCCCGGAGTTTTTCACCCCCCTTTCTCCCCTCCAAAAGTTTTAAACCTCATTGGTTTCAAGCTCGGGATTTCTTCACAGCCCCAAAAAACAATTTGCAAAAAAAAATCTAATAAAAAGGCCAACGGGCTAGTCAAATTTTTTTGGCCCTTCAAACACCAACCCGGGAATGACTTAAAAACAAAGTCAAAACGCAAATAAAAATTCCCATCAGGGGGCTTCCTGAATGGGTGGCCCAGGGGAGTTTTCCCCCTTTGTGCCCACCACTTTTTTTCCCAAAAAAAATCCTCTTGAGCGAAAACCTCCTAAAAACCTTCCATAAAAATGGACGGGGGGCCCCCCGGGCATTCGCCCTCCTATTTTTGGGTTCCAAAGGGCGCCCCCCGGGATGTCTTTTGGGCAGTTTCTTTTTTTTTCCCAATTTTGAAAGAACACCCTTTAAAAAAGCACGCAAGCAACCCCAGTCGACCCGATTTAAAGCCCTCTTTTTAAAACAAACTGCAAGAGCTCTCCAGGCACATTTTAGTAAGGGGGCGAAAAAAAACCCCCTCTTCGGCAAAAACTCAGGGAAGGGAACATTTTTTAAACCGCGGGGTTTCCCCTTTCCGCCCTTCCCCCGCCCAAAAAGGTAAAAAAAACGTTGTCACTCCGCTCCCCATGTATCCCACCTTTCTACGGGAACTGAATTTTCCCAGAACTTTTTACTCTGCCACCCGGCCTACCACAACGTCCCCCCGCCGGCCCCTAGCACCTCAATGACACAAACCCGAGAAAGCGCGCGCCGCATCATCCAACTGACTCTTCATTTTTGGGCACCCTGCTAAATCCCGGGGGGCCCCTCGGAAAATTTTTGGGTACCCTTTCCTGAGAGTGTGATTTAAAACCTGGTTTTTCCCATTTTTTCTCTCTTTTTCCCCCTAGGGGGTAAAACCCAAACCCCCAATGGGGGTTTTCCCCTTTTTTAAATTCACTTCAATTGGTTTTTCCCGTTGGGGAGAGCTGCTTTTTAAATTTCCAAACTCCCCTAGCGACCCTTTCCTGTTTGTCCAAACGGGCCCGAGGGGGCCCCATGCCCTTTTGGTGAAAAACGCTTCTTTACCAATTTTTTCATTTTTCGGGGGAGTATTCGGGAAATTTTCAAACTTTTATCTGACCCCTTTTATTTTTTTACTTCACCTTAATCAAAGGGCGTTTCTTTCCCTTCTTTTTTTCCTCACAAAAAAATTGTTTTTTGAACTTCCACTACTTAATTTTCCTTTCTTCCCCCGCCCTCCCACGTGGGGGGCCTCTACGGCGGGGTATCCCCTTTTTTCTCGTTTTTTTTTCCTGTTAGGGAAAGACCCCGGGGAATTTCAAATCCATTGTCCCGTTCAGCTCCTAAAAGAAAAAGTTTTTTTCTTCTATATTTCTCCTTTGCCGTAAATAGTATTTTGGGCCTTC
Source organism: Phyllomedusa bahiana (assembly GCA_025379985.1). Lineage (NCBI taxonomy): Eukaryota > Metazoa > Chordata > Amphibia > Anura > Hylidae > Phyllomedusa > Phyllomedusa bahiana. Next base: position 7,087 of record JAODAL010015829.1, read on the forward strand.
CAAAAAACATTTTGGCAGTTCTTTATACTTGCCCCCCCGACGGGGTTGCCCCCCCCTGGTGGAGCTTAAATATTTATCTATGCCCACCATCCCCCCCTTGGGGGTAATCGGGAAATTAAAAGGGTTTAAATGTTTACTGTTATAGGTCTCCTAAAATTTAGTAAAACCCAACAAAAATTTTTTGGGTTTTTGTTTTTAAGTTGGGCCCCCTCGGACTTTTATTATGCCCGTATGCTTTTTTTTCATTTTTCCCTTTTTCCCCCATTTTCTATTTTTTTAAAAACCCTTTTCTCACTCCCAGCCTTTCCTTTTTTTCCCCCCAAAGATTTTTTTTTTTCTAGAGGGGCGGACCCCCTGAGGGGAAAATCTAATCTCTGATTTTCTTTTCCTCCCATCCCCCCCCCCAGTGGGTTTTGGGTCCCATAAGCTTTTTTCCAAGCCGGGGCCTACGGGGAACCTTTCCCTGTAGCCCTTAAGTTTATTCCTGCACCGGTCTTTTTTCACCTCTTTGGGTCCCTAAATTTTTCCCCCTCCCCCCCCCCCTCTCCCCTCCTCTACTGGTGGTGCAGATAATTTTCATTTCAGAGGGCCCGACCTGAGGGTATATCTTTCCCAATGCTAAGGGGCTTAACACCCCTGAAAAGAGAACCCCGGTTTGTAACATTTCCACAAACAAAGGCTCAAATAGTTTTTTTTTCCCAAAACCCATTTTAAAGAAGGGCATGCTCCTGTTTTTCGAAAAAAATTTTTTAATTTTTCCAAATTTTTTTTGTGCCAACAACCACGAGTCCCCAAACCAGGGGGGTTTGGGCCCTTGCATACAAGGGCGTTAGCCACCAGGGTTTTAAACTGTCAAGGGGGAAACCCTTTTGGGCCCCATATATCATTCTTTTTGATCTTGATTGAGGCCATGCCCTTCACTTTAGTTAACGTAACGCTCCCAACCAAGGGGAATTTGGTCTTTTTTCCCAAAGTTTCAGAGGGTTTTTCAAACCCTTGTGGAAAGGGGAAAGGGTTGTCTGGGGGGGGATTTCATTCTTACTCTTTATCCACTCCCGATAACCCACGGGGAAAATCAGCCCTTTCGTACCGCACTATTAAACGGGTTAGGGAAAATTTTAAAAACTATTTCAATTTTGCGAACCCCCCGGGGTTTGCAAAAAACCCCCGGGAAAATAAAAGTATTTCCCTTTTAACAAACCCCCCATAATTTCCCCTTTGTCGGTTGGGTTATTCCCATTGAACTCCCACACCCCTTCCATGGTTGTTTCCCCCACCTGGGTAGTAATAAAAATTTTGGTTTTAACCCCTTTTCCCCCCTTTACTGTAAATTTTTTTGTCCCTTCTTTTTCGAAACCCGTGCTGGTCTTGGGGACTTAATGAGTCTTTTACTTTGGAACGTGTTGGGCCGATCTTAAAAAAGCCCCTCGAAATTTTCAATTGACATTTTTCAAAGATACTTCTTTCCCGAAATGTACATGGGGAACCCCTTTAATGCTTGGGTTTGGGGTTTCTTGACAAGCACGGAGCAGATTTTAAAAAGGGGCCGGGCCTCCAAATTTTAAGGGGGGCTCGCAGAGGGGGAGTACCTAGAGATGCCCATTTAAAAAAGCCTATCCCCAATGTCCTGGCTGATCTTCTTGTAGCGAGATTGGGGGTCAAACTTTTCCTTTAATTTTTCCCGGCGGGGTTACCGCAAGTGGGGCCCTAACAAAATTTTTCGATATGGGAATAAAAATGGTTTGCATGTTGGGGCGTGCACCCCCGTCCAAAAAATAAACATGGGAAAGGGTTTAATATTTAGGGTGTTTCAAAATTATCCCACAAACCCCCGCTTCGAGTTCCCGGTCCCCGGCCACGGGCGTTGCGACGAAAAACCCTATTTTTTAAAAATAATACTTTTTTATTCTTAGTTACCAGTTTAACTGAGTCCTTCCCCTTTCCCCCCTTTTAATTGATTCCTCCAATTTCCCATGGCCAGGGAAAAATCCCCGCACTCCTTTTTGTTTAAAGGGTTCCTCTTTATTTACATTTTGCCCTTTCCCAACCGGTTTTTTTGTTCTTTCCACCAATTGCCTCTGTTCTGGTGTTTCATCCCTTTTTTTAAATTTTAAGGGTTTCCCTTATCTTCCCTGTCCTTTTTTATTGGGCTTTTTTAAATCTTCTTCTTGCTTTTTTCTTTGGGTTTCTGGGTTTCCTGACTTTTCTTTTAAATTTTGGGCCCCATTTTTTCCCTCCCGATTTTTGTACTTTCATTGCCCACAGTTTTCCGACTTGGCTCGTCTTACGTTTTTCTCTTCGTCCCCATTTGGTACGTTTCGCCCGCTTCTGCCAACCCTTTTCTTCCTGACGTTTTCCCCTTTTTGTGTTTTTGATTTTTTGGGCTTTCTTTGTTTTCCCCCATTTAGTAAAAGGGGTTTAACTTTTGGGTTGGGGGCCCACCCCTTTTTTGGATCGGGTACCCCCAAAAGGCAGGGACAAGGGTTGGGGCCAGCAATCAAAGGGCCCCACTCTTCTGTTCTACCGTGTGTCCCCGACCGGGCCCTTTCAAAATCATTCTAAAATCATCACAAGGAAAAAACCAGGTAGGGGGTAGACAGAATAAGAAGGAAAGTAAGGGGGGGGGAGCGAGTGGGAAGGGTTCCCCTAGGGGGGAAGGGGTGATTTTGGGCCTAGTTTACTCTGAAATGATGGCCCTTCACGAGGACACAAGTAAAAAACTTTAGTATAGCACTGGATTTAAAAGATGACCGGCTTGGGTGCATTTTAAAGGGCAGAATTTTAGAGAAGTGAATTTACAGAAAAGGGGGACCGATAAGCAAAGGATTACAGTTTTGGAAGACGAACAGAATAAAGCAAATGAGAATTTTTAGTTTTTTCAAAGTAAAAAAAGGGGGAATTCGGAATTTTTCTTGAGGTTTCAGGTTACAAGTGGGATTGAAAATGAGAGTGAAAGGGCAGATCAAATTTAAGGTTTTAAAACCCCCAAAAACAAAGCCCTGCTGCCTAGGAATAGAAAAAACATGATGGGATTTGTTATAGGGTGGTGAAATGACAAAAAATTTCCCATTTTTTAGGGGGGTTTAGTTTAAAATAGGGGGAAAGGACATGATGTCAGGGGACAGGGGACAACGGTCACTGGGGGTTTTTGTAGCAGGGAAAGAGTAATTTTAAGGGGAAGAAGTGTATATTTTGATTTTAAATCAGAAATTGAGATAGTACGGGAGGCCAAACTGTGATGGTTTGTCAAATAACACACAACAATTCCTAGACCTCTTCTTTACTCCCAAATGCAGCTTTTTAAATTTTTTCTACTAAATCTTTTAAAATGAAAATCTATTTTAGAAACATTTTCCTAGCATTGTGCACATAAAACATCATGTTGGGATTGTGGTTTTTCCCATTTTTTTTTTTAGCACTGGGGGTTTCGCTTTTAAAATTTAAAAAGGGGGAAAAACCCACAGCAAAAAGAAATCGAAAAAAACCCAAAAAACCCAAACTTGAATTTCTATTAACTTTTTTCAAAAACAATAAAGGTATTTAGGGGAACCCCTTCCTAAAAAGTTTTTATACTTTCCACTACATTTTTTTAAAACCCCCCAAATAACAGAAACCCCAAATGCACAGTATTTAAATACTTCCGAACTAAAAAAAAAAAAAAAAAAGGGTTTTCAAAAATTTGGGCTTTAAACCAATATGAAAGGGTACCTACATGTGGTTGATTTCCCTGTTACCTTTAGGTTTTCAGGAAACAAAAGAAATTTTAAAAAAGAAATTTCCACTTTAAACTGGCTGTTTACCCCCAAGAAACTGAAATATGGGCCCCAAAGGAAAAAGGGACTCACCTAGAAAAACTCTATGCTTCTAGAAAGGAATCAACCTCTAAACATACAGAGCATGCAAAGGATTGAATCTGTGTGAAATTGGAAAGATATGTTTGTATGTCTAATAAATTAGAGTTATATGGAGGTATAGTAAGAGGAAAAGGGTTTGGACTTTTGGGCCCCGGGGGGCAGGAAACCCCCCGGTGCCCCCCCCCCCCCCCCACCAGCCGCTGTTTGGGCCCCCCCGGGATGCTGTCCCCCCAGGGGCCCGTTTCCCCGCATCCGGTTTCCCTGAACCCCCCGGGGGCCGCGTCCGAGCGCTTTAAAGACCGGGGGCCCCGGGAGCCGGGGGCTAAAGGGCCCCCCAACCCCCGGGGCTGCGCTGTCAGCGAGCGGAGCCCCCCCTAGCGCTGCGCTCCGCTTCTCTTTCCCTTTCAGGCTGAAGAAAATTTGGGCCCTTTAGGCTCCGGGCGGGCCGGGCCCCCACTGCGAAAAAGTAGGCGGGGCGGGGACGTCACTTCACCCCGGCCCCCCTATGCAGGGCGGCAAACTCGGAGCGGCTGGACGGGAGCGGGAGGGCCCGGTAAGTTTGGGTTTTTGTTTTTTTGTTTTTTGTGTTTTTTTTTTTTATCTACCTAAAAGGGGCCCTGGTAAATCAAAGGGGCCCTGACTACAAAAGGGGGCCCCGGCTTATCAAAGGGGGCCCTGACTACAAAGGGGGCCTGGCCTTTTCAAAGGGGCCTGGCTAAATTCCCAAAGGGGGGCCCCGGGGTAATCAAAGGGGTCTTGTCAAAAGGGTCCCCCTACAAGGGGCCCTGGCTAAAATTTAAAGGGGGCCTGGGAAAACAAAGGGGTCCCTGGCAAAAAAGGGTCCTGGGTACAAAAGGGGGGGTGACAACAAAGGGGCCCTTGGGGGTTTTCAAAGGGCCCCCTTTTCTTATCAAAGGGGTTTCCCGGGTAATCAAAGGGGGCCCCGGCTAAAAAAGAGGGCCTGGGTACAAAGGGGGCCCTTACTACCCAAAGGGGGCCCCCGGGTTTTTAAAGGGGGCCCTTTATTATCAAAAAAAGGTTTCCCGGCTACAAAGGGGGCCTGGGCTACAAAGGGGCCCTTACTACAAAAGGGGGGCCCCGACTACAAAAGGGGGGCCCCGGGTAATCAAAAGGGGGGCCCGGGTAATCAAAGGGGGCCTGGCTACAAAGGGATCCCTGCTACAAAAGGGGGGCCCGAAAATAAAGGGCCCCTGGCTTTTTCAAAGGGGGCCTGGCTAATCAAAAGGGGGCCTGGGAAAAAAGGGTTCCCTTTCTACAAAGGGGGGGCCCCGACACAAAAAGGGGTCCCCGGCTTTTCAAAGGGGCCCTGGGTTATCAAAAAAAAGGGCCTTTGGGTAATCAAAGGGGTCCTGGCTAGTCCCCAAAAGGGGCCCCGGGTACAAAAGGGGGCCTGGGGTACAAAGGGGGGCCCTGACTACAAAGGGGGGCCCTGGCTTATAAAGGGGCCCTGGATTATCAAAGGGGTCCTGGCTACAAAGGGGTCCTGGCTACAAAGGGGGCCCCGACACAAAAAGGGGGCCCGGGTTATCAAAAGGGGGCCCCGGCTAATCAAAGGGGTTTCCCGGCTACAAAAGGGGGCCCGGGGTACAAAGGGGGGGCCCCACCAAAAAAGGGGGGCCCCGGGTTATAAAGGGGCCCCCCGGATTATCAAAGGGGGGCCTGGCTACAAAAGGGGTCCCCGGCTACAAAGGGGGGCCCCCGACTACAAAGGGGCCCTGGCCTTTTCCCAAAACCCTGGCTTTTCAAAGGGGTTTCCCGGGTAAACGAAGGGGGCCTTTGGGTAGTCAAAGGGGTCCTGGCTACAAAAAAGGGGGCCCCGGGGAATCATAGGGGGCCCCGGTTTAATCATAGGGGGGCCCCGGCTACAAAGGGGGGGCCCGGGTAAAACAAAAGGGGCCCTGAAAAAAAAACGGGGGGGTTGATTACATTTAAAAGGGGGCCCCGGCGATCAAAAAAGGGGGGGCCGGGCTACAAAGGGGGGCCCCCGACTAAAATAAAGGGGGCCCTGGCTAATCAAAGGGGGCCCTGACTAAAAAGGGGGCCCTGACTACATAAAGGGGGATCTGGCTAATCAAAGGGGGCCCTGGCAAATCAAAGGGGGGCCCTGGCTAATCAAAGGGGGGAGCTGGCTAATTCCCAAAAGGGGGGGGCTGGGGTAAACCCCCCGGGGCCCGGCTAATCAAAGGGCCCGACCCACAAAGGGGGCCCCGGCAAAACAAAGGGGGGGCCATGGCTAATCAAAGGGGAGGGCCCTTTGGGTAAACAAAAGGGGGGTGCTGGCAAATCAAAGGGGGGCCAGGCAAAAAAAAGGGGGAAAAAAAAGGTTTAATCAAAGGGGGCCCCGGCTAATCAAAAGGGGGCCCAAACCCAAAAAAGGGGGCCCTGGGTAAAAAGGGGGGGCCCCCGGCTACCCGGGGGCCCTGCTAAACAAAGGGGGGGCCCCGGCTACAAAGCGGGGGCCCCGGGGAATCAAAAGGGGGGGGCCCCGGCTAATCAAATGGGGGCCCTTTTCCAATCAGAGGGGGCCCCCGAAATAAAAACGGGGGCCCTAATAATCAAAGGGGGGCCCCGGCTAATCAAAAGGGGGGGGCCCGCTAAAAAAAGGTTTTCCGGGTACCCCAAAGGTTCCCTGGCAAAACAAAAAGGGGGGCCCTTCTATCAAAGGGGGCCCCTTTCTAATCAAATGGGGCCCTGAAATACAAAGGGGGCCCGGGTAATCAAAGGGGGGCCCCGGCCCACAAAAAGGGGGGCGCTGGGTAAAACAAAGCGGGGGGGCCCGGCTAAAAAAGGGGGGCCCCGGCTTTTCAAAGTGGGGGGCCCGGGTTTCAAAGGGGAGCCCTGACAAACAAAGCGGGGGCCCTTGGGTACAAAGGGGAGCCCGACTACAAAGGGGGGGCCCGACTAAAAAGGGGGGCCCCGACTGCCCAAAAGGGGGGGGGCCCTTTCTACATAAATGGGGGGACGGCTTTAAACAAAGGGGGGCCCCGACTACAAACGTGGCCCTTTTCCCAAAACAAAGGGGGGGCCCCGGGTAAACAAAGCGGGGGGCCCCGGCAAAAAAGGGGGGGCCCCGGGTAATTTAAAGGGGGGCCCCCGGGTACAAAAGGGGGGCCCCGGGCTTCAAAGGGGGGGGCCCCGGGAAAAATAAAAGGGGGCCCTGGCAAACCCAAAGGGGCCCTTACAAAAAAAGGGGCCCCGACTACTAAAGGGTCCCTGGCTTTCCTAAAGGGGGGCCCCGACTACCTAAATTTCTAAAGGGGGCCCTGACTACCTCCACAGTAACTAAAGGGGGGGGGGGGGGCCCCGACTTTTTCCTGCAAACTTTCAAAAGGGGGCCCCTAACTACCCGTAAAAATACCCCAAAGGGGCCCCCCAACGTCTGTATACTATCTTGAAAGGGGAAACCCCCACCTGCCTGTATACACCTAAAAAAAGACCCCTAACGCCTGTAAAACACCTAAAAAGGGGGGCCACAAAATGCCTGTATACTACCTAAAGGAGACCCCAACTGTCTTTATACTACCTAAAGAGGCCCAACCCGCCTTATACAAATTTTAAGGGGAAACCCTAACCCGCCTGTATTCTACATAAAGGGGGGCCCAACTCCTTTTCAGCCTATAAAAGGGGCCCCAACTACCTACAGTTTTTTTCCAAAATGGGGGAAACCACCACCCCCAAAACCTAACTAATTGGGACTCACCAACACCTACCTACAGCCTAAAACCAAAATGAACCAAACAAAATTTTTCCCAACTTTGGGGGCCCGGGTTTATATACCTGGGGCTATTTAAACCCACCCACCCAAGGCAAAGGGACCCCCCCCAAACCAAACCCGGGGGTGGCCTACCAAATTTTCCAGCGAGTCCCCTACCTAAAAAAAAGGGCCCATCTAGTTACCGGGGAAACCCTTTCCATTTGGGCCTCCCCCCCCTAGGGGCTTTTTTACCTAAACCCGGGAATATAATTGAGAGGGGGGCCGCCCAAATTTGTTTGCAGGGGGGTTTGTCCCCCTTTCCCCCCCCCCCAACCGGGGTAGGGGTACTGCCCCCAAGTTATGGCTTTTTACCCCTCTCCCCACCCCTGGGAAGATTTTACCAAAGGGGGGAAAAAGGTAAGATAAACTGGAAAATTGAGGATTCTAAGATAATTTAGGGGTAATTTCTTTCAGGAATTTTGGTGGGCCGGGGCAAGTCACCCTGGCGGGTTGGGAACAGATCAGAAAAAAAGGGAAAAAGAGCAACTCATGAGAGAAGAAACCAAATCATCAGAAAAGAACCCTCCTGGTGAAAGGGGCCCTTTTTTTCAGGGGGTTTTTTTTTTATATTGTAATGTGATGGGGGACCTGAAAACTGGGGTCGGACTACTTGGGTCCCCAATAGCAGTGTTGTAAAGGTTTTTTACCTGAGCTGGTGCTCACCTCAAAGTTTCCTAAAAAGGCGGGGTTTGGGAGGGTTTTACCGAGCGGGGTTCCCGATCACTTTGGGTCTCTATATGGGGAGTGTTGTAAGGGGTTTTACCTTATTGGGTCGGGAAACCCCTATGTGGGCCCCCTATATGGTGGTGTTGTAGGTTTTTACCCGACTGCTTAAAGAAAACCCTATATGGCTTTTATATAGTGGGGTTGTAGGTTATAACCCGAAACTGTGTCTGATACTAGTGGTCCCAAAATGTTGGGGGTTTTAGGTTATACCTGAGCTTTGGGTCTGATCACTATGTTGGGCCTAATGGCGGTGTTGTAGGGTTTTACCTGCGGGTGGGGCTGATCACAATTTGGGCCCCTATATGGCAGTGTGTAGTTATATCTGTTTCGGGTTAGTGGGAAACATACATTGTCCCTATAATAGAAGTGAGGGAACACCTGACCCCGGATAGGAGTTAAAACCCCTTTTTTTCTTGCTGGGGTTTATTTTTTGAAGGTGGTAGGTTTGAACCCAAAGGGGAAAAGTGGAGGGGGATATTGTAAGCGGGTCGAGGGGGATAATTTTATGTGGGGAGGGGGTTTTTGTATTTGGGTGGGTGGGGGTATTTTAAAGTGGGTGGGGGATATTTTATGTGGGGGGAGGGATATTGAATGCGGGGGGGGATATTGTATGTGGGTGGAGGGGATATTGTATGTGGTGGGAGGGATATTGTAATTTGGGTGGAGGGGAAATTGAAAGTGGGTGGAAAGAATTGTATTTTTGGGGGGAGGTAGATATTGTATGTGGGTGGATTGAGAAAATTTTTAAGTGGGGGGAGGGGGGATATTGTATTGGGTGGAGGGGATATTGGGATGTGGTGGAGGGGATATTTTAAAGTGGTTTGGGGGAGATATTTTTTAAAAAATGGGTTGGGGGGAGATTTTTGTATGGGGGTGGAGGGGGATATTGTATGTGGGTGGAGGGGGAAATTGAATGTGGGGGGAGGGGAAAATTTAAGGTGGGTGGAGGGGAAATTGAAGTGGGTTGGGGGGGGATATTTTTTTGTGGGTGGGGGGGGGGGGTATTGTATGTGGTGGAGGGGATATTGTATGGGGGTGGAGGTATGGAGGGAGTACTTCCCCCCGTTCGAATGTTGACGGACATATGTGTGACTACATTTTTTAACAAAATTACAGTTCTTTTTGCACACTGATTTTTGGGGGTAAAATGGGGATTTATTCCGAGAGGCCGGTAATATTTTCTGTACGTAGGATGGGCCCCCCAAGATCAACTCCCCTGTGGGCCCCAGACCCCCCAGTCCGACACTGAGTAGAGACATCATGCACCTCTATGGAATCCTTATCCTGGCTCTATATAAAAAAGAATCTTAAAGGGAACATGTCATCAGAAAATACTTTTTTTTGTGATGCAATTTTTCGTCAACTACGTCTGGGATCGTTGTCGATTTTGTAAAATTATCATGCCGTTTTGAAAATAGATAATCCCCGATGCCCCATTAAGCTATGGGAGAGGAAAAAACACCTTCTTTTTACACCAAAGGGGGCTGGAAAACGGGAAAATTAAATCCCAAACTAAAATGGTTTTGGGGTTTTTAGGCAAAAAATTGGGCAACAAGAGTCACAAAAAAAAAAATCACAGACTATTCACTTTTCCTGCTTGTCCACACTGCCCCTTAAAACCTGCATGACCCAAAATTAAAAAGGCCAGAATGCAGTATTTTTTAAAAACCCTTTTTCCCTGAACGGGCATTGATATCTCTGCCCCGGGAACCAGCAGCCCTTTAAAGTCTGACCAAAGTTTTAAAAGGCCCCGGAAAAAGGAGTCTTTAAACCCAAACATTTTTAATGGAATCCCACTGTTTTGTTTCTCTTTTTTTAAAATTGTATTAAAGGGGTTGCCCCTCACTAAAGGGATTGCTAGCTATTTTTAAAGATCTTGCAAAAAAAAGTCATTTTGAAATATTTTCCCTTTTAACGTGTCCTCCCCTTTTCCCTGTTTTTGACGACCACCCCCATAAATTTCAAAAACATCACCCTTGGCCACTTTTGAAAATTGTGAAAAACAAATGTCTTTAAAAAAACCACTTTTTTTTTTTAAAAAAAGGAACTTTAGTATACTGCATTTCACAGCAACTCCCCCAAAAATTCAAAAATGCCCTTGAGCCACGTTGCAATTGGAAGAACAAAGTTCTAGAAACCACGTTTTTGAAATTGGACTGTAGTATAGCTGCATTTCACAAGATGCCCCAAAAAATTATAAAAATGACTTCTCAGCCACTTTTAAAAAAATTGTGAGGAAAAGCCACTTAGAAGCCAATTCTGTTCCAAAGGGCCATATAGCTGTTTCACGCACCATGACCCCATGAAAAAGGGAATACTTTTTTTTTCATAAAAATTTACAATTGGTGTCCTTTCAGTCCCCTCACGCAAAACCAGAAAAAATGAACTTTTGGGAACTGAGAAAAAAATTGCAGTAAGAAATGAAAATTTTTAAAAAAAAAGTTTTAAGGGGAACATTTTTTTTGGGAAGGGGAATTTTAAAGAAACCCGGGGCAATAATCGGTGACCTCGGAAATTTGGGGCCCCAAAACTCATCGAATCCATCCCTGTTCTCTTAAATGAAAGTAAAAACATCCCAATACTGTGGAAACCCGGATCTTTGTCTGTAATGATCCTCCCTGTGCTGAAGGTCCGCTCAGATATGACCTGGTGCTGGGCAGGATTACCTCTATGGGGTGGCGAGCGAGTGGGCCATTCATCCATTTTTGGTACCCAGAAGTCCTTTTGGGGCCGGGAAAATATCCAAAACATCGGGGTTGAGACGCAATAGGTGCACCATGATCTTTAAAAACCCTCTCTGTGTGTTTTATGTGTCCCCCGCATTACTCGTTGGGAGGGGAAAAAAAGATTGCCAGAGGTACCCATTATGTTTTTGCCAAAATGCCGTGCTTGGACCTCTTGTCCGTTGTGACGTTTTTTCCACCTTTACTTTTTAAGAAGTGAAGAGCGCAAAAAGATGTCTCCGTTGTAAACCAAGGTCCCAAATTCCCGCTTTTTCTCTCTATTTGGGGGGGGAAGGAAAGGTGAGTTTTCTTTGTCCGTGGGTCGAGGAGGGTGGCCACCAGTAAGTGTTTTTCTTTTGAGGTCTTAATGCGAGGATCAAAATTGGAGGAAATGGAGCATCCAAAAACTCTTTTGGAGAGGAGCCTTTATTCCAAACTCTGGGTCGAGGGACACTAGCAAACTGATCTTCCCCATTTCCTCCTCCACCCAAAAACCAAAGCCAACCTTTTCCAAGGGGGGAATCGGTAACGTGGTTTAGGAATACCCCATCCTCCTCCTCCCTTCCCCCGCCTCAACCAGCCCTGTTTGCCTCAGATGCTGAACCCCGAGAGCTGGGGCCCCCCCTTTCACTAGCCCCGGCCCCCCAACCACTGCATGAAGACCCATAAAATTTTGAAACTGTCCCGGGGCCCTTTTGGATTGCGGGGGAGAAAGTCTCCGGTCCCCCTCTGTGTCCGTCTCCTCCTCATCGCTGGTGGGACCTGATGTTTCGAAATGTCCAAAATCTTCCCCAAAATAAATCACCACAATGCTCATGTGCAAGGGCATTGTCCGCACGACCATTTTTTGGGGCTTCTTCAAAAACGGCAAGGATGGGCAGAGCTCTTTTTTTCTCCAGTCTCGGTGGCTCAACACCCCGGGGTCCGACCCCTGCTTGTCAGGCCCGTGTCACTTGATGCTAATGGATTGCGCTGCGCCAAAAATCGTGGGCATGTAAGGGGGGAATTCCCGCGTGTTGCCACGTCAACAATGAGACGGTTGCAGGGAGGCCGAGCTGGCCCGAACACAGCCCGGTGGGACGAAGCAGGGTGCGAACGGCGGGGAAATGTGGTCAGACCCCAAAGGGCCCTTTTTCAGCAGGCAGTCCCGACCCCGGGGAGCGCTTTAGAAATTTTTGGAGGAAAAGGTTCATGACATGGCCCGCAAGGGATGTGCTAGCCTACCCATTTATAAGGGCGGCCCGCAAATTTTGACCATTATCGCAACCACCTTTCCTGGCACCCAAGGTTCTTGTCACCCACCCCCGCGCTCGGTCTCGTTGCGAAGAGCCTTCCACAGCTCCTGACCTGTGTGTTGATGGTCTCCAAGACAGATTAATTTCAACACGGCCTGGTTTCTCTGGGCCCGTGATGCCACCAGAGGACCTTGGGGGAAAGAGCCCTGCACCATCCCTGCGGTTTTGAAGAGCAAGCGCCAAACCTGAGAGCCACCGTCACCACCAGAGACATCCACCCAGCTCACCCAGTGAGCTGTCACAGAGATATAGCGGCCTTGGCCGTGCTTACCAGTCCATGTGTCGGTGGTTAGATGGACTTTGCCTGACAGATGCAGACAACGCGCTTGAAATTTTAGATGACACGTGGCTGGCCAGGGCAGGGTCGGCTTTTCTGGCAAAGAAATGCCTGCTCGGCATCTGGTATTGGGGACAGGCAAGGGCCAAGACGTGGCGGAACCCATCTGTATCCACCAGATGGAAAGGCAACATTTCCAAGGCCAGAAGCCTGGCAATGCCGACATTCAGGCTTTTGGCTTTGGGATGGTATGGGTTAAAGTGTTTTTTCTGCTCCCAAACCTGCTAGACAGAAGGCTGGCTGCTAGATTGGCCACTGTACGGCGTGCAGGTCATCAAACTGGTGGAAGGAGAAGGAGAATGGGTAGGATGGGTCTCTGGTGGTGCTGGTGGTACTCGGGCGACGGTGGAGGCTGAAGCAGAGGCTGATCCTTGATCATGACTCTGAGAGACATGGGCAGCTGAGGAACGCTTGGTGGGGGCGAGGGAGGAGAGGAGGCGGAGACAGAGCGTGTGACAGTGGTTGGAAGCCCCGCAAACGGTGTGGCCTTTTTGGCCAAGTGTTCCCTCCAATTTCAATGATGCATTTGCTGCATATGACTAGACCCTTGGTGGTGTAAACACCTAAGATTCTTGCCTCTACTGATGCGTTTAGGGCAAAGGCGGCATATGACATTTCTGGGGAATCAGAGGCTTGATCGAAAAAGGCCCAGACTTGAGAGGTCCTGGACCTTTTCGACAGCGATAAGTGAGGAGTGGTGTTTCCGCTGATCGTGGCTGGCAGAATAATCTGGCTGGCAGAATAATCTCAGCAGACTTGTGCGACCGCCTTCTCCCTTTTTGAGGCGGGAGCCGTACTGACACTACCCCATCGTCTTCCTCCTCATCCAGTGATGAAGCGCTCGCAAGCAAATTCTGCTGAAAAGACCACATTGGATCCGCAATGTCGTCATCATCATTATCAACACAGGTGACTTCTTCGTCCTGACATTCTGCATCCTGGAGCTGCGGGCTACAAGCAACAGGCACTGCAAGGCGTTGCTGACCGCCCGGGATTGACTGGCTTCCTTCTCCTCCTCTGATGTCATCAGCAATTGGGCATCAGAGCAGACAAAATCACCCTTTGGGGGGCCTCTTTATCTTTAAAAAAGCCTTCTACCCAAACCGCATTTTGTCATCAAAGAGGTCTTCAAAAAGGATTATCACAGTGGTGGGTACAGGGTTTGACATTTGGGTGCCTTTGCTTCATGTTGGACGGATGCTGACGATGCTGATGATGACATTGTGGCCGTGACTGGGGGCGGGGGGGTAAAAGTGGATGCGGTTGCATTAACCACTGAAGAAAAAGATGGGCGATGCTGTTCGTTACTGAGATTCACAGGGCCCTGACCCAGCGATGACAGGCCTGACTGTCCTGCAACTGACGATCCGCTGGCTTGCGTGTTGTCGCTAGCACTGGAAGAAACACCTTCTCTCGTACCTCTACCTCCATGTTCTACACCCCTCTTTGCTCGCTTACCACCTGCATTTCGCTCCATTTCCAGAAAGATAAACATTTAAGAAGGTATGAAATGTTTTTTGACAGTCTCTTATTGAAAGACGGCAAATCACAGCTATTCTTAAATCCCTCTAGCTTCCTACAGCCAACTAGGATTAGAAACTGAATTGTTTCTTGCATATGCCTGTGAAATTCGGTCTGGTGGAAGAACCGTAAGACAAAAATCAACAGTGTTCTTCCTTCAGACCCAGGGATTTACAACTGCCCAGTAGGACTAGGAATTGATAGTTTTCAACAAAATATCATACAAGTGCGCTACCTGCGCCAAACTGAGATTCACCGAGCGCAATAAAACTATTCAGAAGTTACACGGATAAGAAATTACGTTTTTTGTAGCAATGACAAACGAGAACAGTTGCTAGAAAATTGCTAGAATTGTCATACAACGTGGTTATTTGAAAAAAACTAGGGCCGCACCAAGTGCAATACAGCTATTTATAAGTTATACGGATAACAAACGGTGGTTTTTCCACCAATGAAATACGCCAACAGTAACTACAAAATTTCTGTATCCGAATTTAAGTACAAGGTGGCTATTTGAAAAAAACTGGGGCGAACCAAAGTGAAATACAGCTATTTTAAAGTTATATGGATGAGAAAAGGTGGGTTTTGCACCAATGAAATACAACAACAGTTACCACAAAATTTCTGTATTCAAATTTAAGTACATGGTGGCTCTTTGAACAAAAACTGGCCTCCACCAAAAGTGAAATACAGCTATTTAAAATTTATACTAATAATAAAGGTGGGTTTTGCACCTATGAAATACATCTGCAAATTACTAGCAAATTTCTGTATCCTAATATAAGTACAAGGTGGGTCTTTGTTCAAAACTGGTCTACGCCAAAGTTAAAAATACCTATTTAAAATTTATACGGATAATAAGTAGAGTGTTTTGCACCTATGAAATACAACTGCAATTACTAGCAAATTTCTGTATCCTGATATAAGTTCAAGGTGGGTCTTTGATCAAAACTGGGCTGTGCCAAAGTGAAACAAACCTATTCAAAATTTATACGGATAATAAACGGTGGGTTTTGCACCTATGAAATACACCTGCAATTACTAGCAAATTTCTGTATCCTAAGATAAGTACAAGGTGGGTCTTTGAACAAAAATTGGCTGCGCCAAAGTGAAAAACACCTATTTAAAATTTATACGGATAATAAAAGGTGCTTTTTGCACCTATGAAATACAACTGCAATTACTAGCAAATTTCTGTATCCTAATATAAGTACAAGGTGGGTCATTGATCAAAACTGGACTGCGCCAAAGTGAAAAAAACCTATTCAAAATTTATACGGACAATAAAAGGTGGGTTTTGCACCTAAGAAATACACCTGCAATTACTAGCAAATTTCTGTATCCTAATATAAGTACAAGGTGGGTCTTTGAAATAAACTGGGCTGCGCCAAAGTGAAAAACACCTATTTAAAAGTTATGCGGATAAGAAAAGTTGGGTTTTGCACCTATGAAATATACCTGCAGTTACTAGAAAATTTCTGTATCCTAATGTAAGTACAAGGTGGGTCTTTGAACAAAACTGGGCTGCACAAAATAAAAGGTACTATTTCACCTTAGGTGTGAGGTGTGCTGGCCAAAACCTGGTAGAAAAAAAAGCCATTTCAATGCAGGTTCAAAGCAGAGTCTGGGATGCACACTATACACTCTCCTTTCAAAAGCCTGCCTGCCTGCCTGTGTTCGCCCGCACCCCCCTCCTCCCACCCGCGGCTGTACAGTGCTAGATGCTTCTTTAAAAGTCTCTGTCTAACTAACTAAGAACTGAAATTCTCTAATCTATGTTCTAATGTTCACAGCTAAAAGCATAGTTGTCTGTATGAATAAAGAGAACTGTTATTTTTCCAGCCATTGACAACCATACACATCACAGTCATGACGTCGCACACCCAGCTCAGCCTGCTCTATGCTCTAAACTGATTTGCTGGCCATCAAAATGACAGGAAGCGCCAAAAATGGCGCGATAGTAATAGATTATGCGCAGATTCTCACCTAAAATATCGCGTGATCGGACATTTCCGATCAACCTAAAAACCGTGTTGATTTCAACTTTGTCGATTATAATCGCTCATCCCTATTTATTGTTAAACTCATATTTATATGTTAAACAAATTTTTTAAAGAATTTTTGTTATGTTTTTTTCCCATGTCGCTAGCAATATTTTAAAAAATATCCTGAAGTCCTGCAGCTTTCACTTTGGCCCCTAGGCTTACTAATAATCTGACACTTCTTGTTCTGTAGAGAAAGCTTTTCAGCAGTCTTCTCATTATCAGTACAGGAGGATTACAGTGAGAGCTGACAGCACTGTGTATAGATAACACAGGATCCACCATTCACCATAAGAGATAGTCAAAGCTCCCCCCTCTCCTCCTCCCTGTACACTGAATTCTTCCCAGGTCACACAGCATACCTAGAAAACTCTCCTATAGAAGTCAACGGGTCTTCTCCTGTTCACAGGCTCCTATATCCATAAAGCTTCTGTATAGCATCTCTCAAAATGCGGTTAAAACTAGCCCAGTCAAGATGGCCACCCCCATAATTGTATACAGACAACAGAATTGAGAAATCTACAGTCAGAAAATAAAAATAACTAAGAGAAAATTAAAGAGAATTTGTAGTCAATTTTTTTTAACTGATACAAATAAGATACCGATAAATCTTTTCTTCTTGGGGCATGTCCCCATGGCAGAAGACAAATACCGGTTGGTTTATCCAACCGGTATTTGTCCTGTTTTAGTGCTGTCCCCCTGGCCGCAGGGGGGGCGGCTTTTCTACGCGATGAGCGGAGAAAAGCCCTCCCCCTTCCCATTCACTTGTTCATATTCCATCCGAACACCGGACGGAAGAATGTGCATGCACAATATTTTTCGGGCGGCCGGCTTTCCCCACTGCACGGGTTTTCCATAGTGCCCCGTTGTGCTCGTTTGCGGGCGGTTTTTCAGACGATCTGCAAAACCACAAACCGTCTTAAAAATCAGCTACAAACCCGTGCCTTGGGGACATGCCCTTGTTAATTTTTGCCTATAAAGCCTGTGTGGTGAACACCACAGGAGAAAAATATCCAAAGTCGCCCAGAGACTATCTACACTACTATATATACTTTGGAGGGCCAAATATCAATAAAAAGTAACTTTTATTAATAACAGTTAAAAAGTGTAGATATACCTAAAACAGTAAAGTACACAAATTAGAAACCAGAGTCATGCATACTTAAAGGCACAATGGATACATTTAGCAGGGAGCAAAAATGTACACGACACAAGTATTGTAGAGTGCCAAATGCAAAAGACAGAAATAATAGAATGAGATAATGGAACAGGTTGAGAGGTTTAGTAGCGTATATATATGTACTCTTCCTACAAATACCCTACTAGGTCCCTAGTATGAGTCCTGCCTATCAAGAGAAGGGCGGGGCCCTCGTCCTGACAAGGACGGCTCCGTCAGGAACCTCTCCCTGATAATTATATCCCCTATAATGCCCTAATCAAAAGAAATGTCCCACCATGTTTCTGCACCTACCTTGCTTCGTCAGGGGACTATGTTGGTAGGGTTAATCTTGTTTAGGGCTTACAAGTAAATCACAGGACGAAGCCTTAATGGTTAAGTTTCATCTGGGAATGCAGCCTTGATTTGTGAGCTAGAATGTATGGTTCACAGCTCACAGAAACAGTTCTGGTATGTTGCCTTCATACAGCATATCAGAGCTGCATGACTCTGGTTTCTAATTTGTGTACTTTACTGTTTTAGGTGTATCTACACTTTTTAACTGTTTTTTAATAAAAGATACTTTTTATTGATATTTGGCCCTCCAAAGTATATATAGTAGTTAAGATAGTCCCTGGGCGACTTTGGATATTTTTCTCCTGTGTCGTTCCCCACACAGGCTTTATAGGCAAAAATGACTAAGAAGAAAAGATTATTTATCGGTATCTTGTTTTTATTAGTTAAAAAAAAAATGACTACAAATTCTCTTTAATTTGGTCATGTGCATGAGCTCTGAACTCTTAAATATTTATCTTGATTCGTGTAACAGCTGAACAACATGCTAGGATACAATGAAAGCTTATACATGCTAGAATGTTATAAAATGTTATGCAATGTCTTTTCTTACATTATAATTACATATTTGAATCACATTATTATGACCACCAGCTAACACTAACACTAACCACTGTGTGTAGCACAGACAGCAACTGGACGGGCTAGTAGTAACTGAAGTAAGTCCTAGCAGGTTGTGAAAGGTATCTGGAGCTATGCTGACTGTTGTACAACCCACAGCTGCTGGAGGGTGCGAGATGGAAGAATTATTGAGCCAGGGTAGTACTCGGAAGTCTTTCTCATGCTCTTTAACTAATGTCAGACATTTCTAGTCATATGACAACTCGCATTGTCTTGTTGGAAAATCTTACCCATCCCCAGAAAATGCAATCAACGTGTATGGGTGTATATGGCGGGAAGGATAGATTCATGCTCATCAGCTGTGAATGCCACAAAAACACTCCCCAGACCATAATGCTGCCACCACCAGCTTGTGTTCTTCCAGCAATGGTTGCAGAGTGTTTGTTTTCAGGTGTTACTCACCTGACATGCCAACATCCATCTGATGAATGCCAATGTCCATCTGATGAAGCAGAAAATGGGACTAATCGGAGAAGGCAACCATTTACCAATCAGCAAAGGTCCAATTATGATACTTTCATGAATTTATAAGCCTTTTCTGCCAATGCAACTTTGTTAGCATAATTGCAGTGACAACTTTCATCGCCCCATAAGCTGTAGAGTTTCTTAAATTGTTACTTTAAATAGCTGTCTGATAGCCCCCTTGGTTGACTTTTGCCGTTAAGTGGCCCTACTATAGCATTTCAGCCCACTCTTACGCACCTTCGTAGCATATATGGCACTGCATCTTCACATGTTTCCACATCTGTTATTCACAATGGTGCTATATGTCCAATCATGATATGCTTCATCACAGCAGTATGTGAACATTTCAAAAACTGCGCATGAAAAACTGCCATGCTTGATCCAAAAGCCAATAATCTTCCCTTTTTGTAGCTCTTGACCAATCCTCCCTTACACCCATGACAGCAATGAGGGATAAGTGCACAGACATACTATCAAACACCTTAAACCCACCAAGCCAGCTCACCACACGAGATTTGCTTCAGTAGGATGTGACTCGGCTGTGTATAAGTCACTAACCTATTACAAACCTATTCCCTATTCCCTATGCAGTCCTTCTTGACATGGAATACTATGTAAAACCACATACAGAATATTAACAAATCTGACAAGCAGAATTTCCAGTTCCATTTGCTGGCATTTGAAAAACTGTAATTACATATTCTGTCCTTCAGCTGTCAATTTTTTGATTGAATAGATAAAGCAGTGTATTACTGATGCTAACAAATTAAAGGTAATAGCATGTTATAACAGTCCCTATAAATAATAGGAGATAACAGAAAACTTCTTGTTCTCAAAGATACATTAATGACTTCTGGGTAACGTAATTGTAAGACATTTGCAATACACTCAAATTACTTTACGTTAAAAGGCTGTGATTACAACTTATGGGCCTTTGTTTTAAAATTAAAATTAAATTCTAATAAATACTGTCGTAAAATAGTTTGTAAGTCTAAAAAAAGACAGATGCCCATCCAGTTCATCCAATTGTGCTAAAGTGTTGATCCAGAGGAAGGCAAAAACAAATGAAATGAAGTAGAAGCTAATTGTCCTCATTTTTAGGGAACAAATTCCTTCCTGACTCCAAGCTGGCAATCAGAATAAATCCCTGGACCAACAACCCTTCTCCAGAATCCTAGTCACTATAACTTGTTATATTATTACACTCTAGAAACATATCCAGACCCTTTTTGAACTCTGTTATTGAATTCACCATGACAAGTTCCTCTGGCAGAGAGTTCCAGAGTCCCACTGCTCTTACAGTATGTTACGAGTGGCGCCGCAGCCCGGGGCCCGGGCTGCGGGCGCACTCGTCTGTGCCCCGTCCCCGCTGCGCCCAGGGAGCGTTGTGCCACGGTCTGCGGGCGCACTCGCTCTCACAGGCGCACGGACTTACCTGACCACGCTCCTGCTGCTTCTCTCCTGACTGCCGGCCGGTGCGCGCTTCCCCGCTCCCTAGGGCGCGCGTGCGCCGGCTCTCTCGGATTTAAAGGGACAGCGTGCCGGTAATTGGACTTGCCGGCCGCTGGCTCTATGGACTCCGCCGAATCCATAGTGCCCTTACCCTATGCAAGGAAGCCTTCTTTACGTTCCGGTTGCCAGTTCTGTGTACCAATCCCTCAGGCTTACGTTTCTTGACCACGAACCTTTGCTGCCTGCCCTGACCTCTTGGCCCGTCCCCGACTATGAGTTTGCCTGTCGATTTGTTACTTCGTTGCACCTCGGCTACCACCGCAAGCAAGCCACATCAGGGGTAGCGACCTGGTGGAATCCCGCCGCAACAAGTCCATCCCGCTTTGCGGCGGGCTCTGGTGAAAACCGGGACCCACTTGGACATCCACTCCCTGGTACGGCTATTACCACGGCTTGCGGTGGCCCAGCGGATCCACTACCTAGGTTCGTTACACAGTAAAGAATCCCTTTCTATATTTATGTAGAAACCTTCTTTGCTCTTGGTACAGTCCTGGGTATAAATAGATATTGTGAGAGATCTCTATATTATTTTTAATAATTATTTCTACATATTTAGTATAAATATATTTTGTCATCCCATCTTTGAAAAAAAAGGGAAAAATTTTTGTTTTATTACTATTGTATCATAATAGTTCCAGCTTTTGTCTACAATTGTATGCAATTTACTGTATTTGTTCAGCTTGTCAGTGCCTTTATTAAGCATATTTTTACATGTGCAGTTTTGGTGTGTTTTGAAAAACTCATGTTCTTTGGTGCTTCTGTTTTTGAATTGGCACTGTAGTTTAACTCCTTAACGACCGCCCACCGTCTTTTTTACTTCGATGGGGGAGGTCGTTTGTCTGCAGTGAATTTTTTGGGTACTAAAGCCCTATTTTCCCCGACAGCTCCCGAAGCGCCGGGGGCAGGGGGAAAACCCCGCTCCCCCGGGGCTTTAACCCCTTTTAAAATTTAACAGTTGTACCGCAGTGCAATCAAAGAGTTTCCCTGTCTGTCGGTGATCAGACACCCCCGTGACCCGGGCGAGCCGGGGAAAGGCTGCACAGTCAGCCCTGGGGACCTGAGTAGCCCCAGGGCTTTTTCTGTGTAACAAGCAGTGATCAGGGGGGACTGTGAGTTGCCCCGTCACTACCGTGTCACACCGACACAGATTTAAGTATTAGCCCCAAATATGAAAATGTAATACATTTCTAAGTGTAAAAAAAAAAAAAAAGTAACACCCGTTCTCCCTTCATGGGGTTTTAAAAAAATAAAGTAAAAAACATAAGAAATGTAAAAAAAAAATATAAAATAAATAAATAATAAAATAAAAAATAAAAATTGAAAAAAAAAATAATTGTGCAAAAATTACCCCACAAAAAAAACCCACACATTTAGGTACCCTACAACCGAAAAAACAGTAAAAAAAATCAAACAAGTTATTAAGGTGAATTTTGAAGGTGTAAAAAAAAAAATGTAAAAAAAAAATTTGCAAATTTTTTATTTTGTGAATTTAAACTACTCATACAACTCATCTCGAATAAAACAAGGCCTCATACAGCTGCGTCATTGAAAAAATAAAAAAATTACAACTGTTGAAACGCAAGGAGGCAAAAACTAAAAAAAATGTTCTGGTCATCAACTACTTTTCAGCCGTTAGGCTCCAGGGGTCAAATAATTGGGTGTTTGTTATGTTATTGAGGTAATAATATAACAAGTTACAGTGACTAGGATTCGGAAGGGGTCTTGATCCAGGGATTTTTGATTGCCAGATTGGAGTCAGGAAGGAATTTTTCCCTAATATGAGGACACTTGGCTTCTACCTCATTGGGGGTTTTGCTTCTCTGGATCAACACCTTAGCACAACAGGCTGAACTAGATGGACGACTTGTCTTTTTTTAGCCTTACAAACTATGAAACTAAGATAATTGTAATCTGTGGCTTAATTATTGATTTGTCATGTTTTTGTAGCATTATATTTGCTATAAAAGCTGTATTGTTAAACAAAGTAAAATTATTGAGACAAAATCTGCCATTTTCAAACATATGTTCTATGTAAACTATAAAAATTATACTCTTCTGGATGAGTATCCCCTTGGAAGGCAGCATGCTGCTTTTTTAATGGGATGCTTTATTAATCTGGCACCTTACTCGAGACATAGTTTGAGAGTATTATTTTTGTCTTAAGGTTTCGACAACATGACTTTACTAGCAAACATACTACTATGAGAACATATTAAAAGCAGTGTGTAATAACATCTAATATTTTTTGGGGGTTCTAAAAATGCATGTACAAATATCAGAGTTTTTCTTAAGCTAGATTCATTTTTTTCTGGCACTTTTTTTTTCATATTTTCAGGTATCTTATTAAAATGTTTTTGTTTTTTTGCGTTAGTGTTTTTAGTGACATTTCTCCATTATACCAATAACAAATCACATAATTTCTAGACCACATGATTAAATAACTTCTCTTTAAATTAAATTATTTGTAAACTAAAAACACCATGAGGAAAGCCTTAGAAAAGCAACATACATTAACACATGCATTTCTTTTAAATAGATGTGGGGATGATATAGGAGAAAAACAACAGATGCTGCCTGAGAAAACATTATCCCTAGACCATGTTGCATTTAAAAAAAAAAGTCATAGACCCAAAAAAATGCCACAACAGAAAAAAAAATCCACAAAAGGCAATGGGCGACATATGTGAACGGGACTACGGTACTTTGAGCCAAAAAACTGTTGTAGCACTGTTCTATAGATGTATGAACAGTCATATGCCAAAACTTGGCGCATTCTGCACCAGTCACAACACTTCTGAATGCACCAAAGTTTGTAGCGAAACTGTCATACAAATCCAACCCATGACTGAGACAAATTTTACGCGCATAACAGTCTTTCATACATACTGTTGAATCATACACTATTAAAAACAGATGTAGAACTGGCCAGTCAGCAGCAGATTCATACATGTCGCCCAATATTTGTAATGAGTTTTATAAGTCGCTATTGACCTATTGTCACAGTCCATGTCGCTGTCCCCGGTTTCTGCTTCTGTCTCCTGTTCCTGACTGGGCTTGCACACACTACATAGGGAGCGTGCACACTCCCTGGTCTGGATTTAAAGGGACAATGTTCCAATTTCCTGTCCAATGACCTGCGACCTCCTGTGATATAGGTTTCTGAGCAGTTTAATAATGTCTACCAAGCTCCTGACCATTGTTTCCTGGAGTTGCCTGTTGTTATGTCTGTTTGTCCTGTGTACGTTTATCCCTGCTATTTCCTGCCGTCCTTTCCTGCTCAACCTTCCTGCTACTACTAAAGTGACAGTTGGGAGACTTACCTCTGCCTATTATCTCAGGAGCTGCATTGCTCCATGCATTGTACGTGCTGACTGTTAGTTTCAGCAGGTTCTTGCCTTCAGTGTTCTTGCTCTATTCAACCTGTTAGTTCTAAGGCCTTAAGCCTTAGACTTAACAGGTGCCAGCCGTAAGTCCTGACGTAGGCAGAGTGATGACATGAGCTCCTTGTGCCACCTATACTAGGTTTTACTTGGGAAAGCTAGCCTGCAGTTTTTCAAGGGAATGGGTAAAGGTGAGCATATATTTTTTTTTTTTTCTTTTTTATTAATGGAGAACGGCGCATCTACCAACCTACATGGGGCCTACCTACATACCTGGGGCCTACTTACGTACCTACCTGGGTTCTGCCTACTGCCTACCTACATAACTGAAGCCTACCTTCCTGACTAGGGTCTATTTACCCACCTGAGGCCTACATACCCGCCTATCGACCTACCTAACTTGGGTCTACATACTATTTACCTACCTACCTGAGGCTTATCTACCTACCTTACTGGGGTCAATCTACCTGCCTATCTGGGGTCTCTCTACTCACCTAACTTAAGCCTACATACCATCTATCTACCTACCTGGGACCTATCTATCTACCTAACTTAGGACTACATATCACCTACCTAATTAACTGGGGCCTATCTACCTACCTTACTTTGGCCTATCTACCTGGGGTCTAACTACCTACCTATCTGGGCCTGCCTATCTACCTACCTACCTACCTTAGGGCTGCCTACCTAACTGGACCCAACCTACCTACCTCCCTTGGGTCTACCAACTTACCTGGGACCTATCGACTTATCTACGTGAGGCTTGCCTACCTATATGGGGGCTAACAACCTTCCTGCGGACTACCAATCTATCTAACAGGGATCTACCAACTGACCTAGGGCATTGTCCTTTCTACCTAGAGCCCTGCCTACCAGCCTACCTACCTAAGGGTCCTGCCTAATTACCTAACAGAAGCCCCAACCTACTTACCCGGGGCCTTGTCTACCTATATGGGGCTTTTCTGCTTTCCTGCATGCCTACCTACCTTGGACCTTACCTACCTACATACCTACCTGGGGCCTTGACATCCAACCTGGAGCCTTTTCTATGTATGCACCTAGGACCTTGCCAAGCTGAGGCCTTACCTACTGCTGCCACTACCTAATGGAGGCTTACCACATAATTAGGGATGAGCGATTATAATTAGAGATGGGCGAATTTCTCAAAAATTCGATTCGGTGACTTCGCCAAATTTTCCGACAAAATTCGTTTCGGTCCGAATTGCTTCGGGACGAATGGCGTTAAAAAACGGCTATTTCCAGGCTGCACAGAGGCATGCTTAAATATGCAGAGGGAGCTTGGTTTGGTCTTCATACAATGTTGTGTTTTAGTATGACACGCAGATGACTGCCGCCACTCTTAGAATCGCTTCACTATAAAATTCCCTGGGCACTTAAGAGGGCAAAACTTAAGTGAGTGGCACAAATGAGGTGCAAAACAGGAATAGCCACAGAGTGGCAACAATAACTACAGGTGTGGAGGTTTTAACAGGCCAGTAGCCAACAGCAGCATGCATGAGGTCAGACAGTGGCACAATGCATTCTGGACGGTGGCAAAAACAAAAACAGAAGTAGGCCACAGAGTGGCACAATGTCAGAGAGTGGAGGTAACTGCAGCAGCAGCATGATGTCAGAGAGTGGCACAATGATACAGTGTGGAGGGCATTTCAGCAGCCACAGCAGCAGTATGAGGTTAGAAACTGGCACAATGACATTCTGGAGGTGGCAAAAACAGGAGTGGGCCACAGAGTGGCACAATGACAGAGAGTGGAGGTAACAGCAGCAGCCACAGCAGCAGCCACGAGCAGAGCATGAGGTCAGACAGTGGCACAATGACATTCTGGAAGGTGGCAAAAAAAAACAGGAGTAGGCCACAGAGTGGCACAATGGCAGAGAGTGGATTGTCACGGCAGCAGCAGCATGAGGTCAGAGAGTGGCACATGATACAGTGTGGAGGGCACGGCAGCAGCCCCACAGCAGCAGCATTGAGGTCAGGACTGTGGGCACAATGACATTCTGGAGGTGGCCAAAAAACGGAGTAGGCCCACAGAGTGGACAATGACAGGAGGTAGGTCACGGCGCAGAGCATGAGTTCAGAGGTGGACAAAAGTTTCGGGGGTGGGCCGGCAGCAGCCACAGCCCGCACATGGGTCAAACAGTGGCAAAATGCACGTGTGTAGGCACGAAGCGCCACGCAGAAAAATGGGCAGACTTTGGGACAGTGACATTTGGAGATGGCCCCAAAAAAGGATAGGCCCCCGAGTGGCACAATGACAGGAGTGGAGGGCACGGCAGCACCACGCGCAGCATAGGTCAGAAAGTGGCACAATGACATTTTTGGGGGGTGGCAAAAAAAAGGGTAGGCCACAGTGGGACAATGACGGGAGAGTGGAGGTACGGCGCGCAGCGCTGAGGTCAGAGAGTGGCCAAAGATACTTTTGGAGGGCACGGCAGCAGCCAAAGCAGCGTATGAGGTTTGAAAGGGCACAAGACATTTTTGGGGGTGGGAAAAACAGGAGAGGCCACAGAGTGGCACAATGAAAGGGGTGGGGTCCGGCAGAGCCCCAAAACAGCATGAGGTAGACAGT
This sequence comes from Phyllomedusa bahiana, assembly GCA_025379985.1. Taxonomy (NCBI): domain Eukaryota; kingdom Metazoa; phylum Chordata; class Amphibia; order Anura; family Hylidae; genus Phyllomedusa; species Phyllomedusa bahiana. The sequence goes on from JAODAL010015829.1 coordinate 33,436, forward strand.
GGACAGACATTTGGGAGGTGGAAAAAAAGGAGTAGGCCACAGAGTGGCACAATGAGGAGATGGAGGTGACGGCAGCAGAGCATAGGTCAGAGAGTGGCCTATGATACGTGGGGGGCCGGGGAGCGCCACAGCGAGCTGGGTCAGACAGTGGCACAATGACATTTGGAGGTGGCAAAAACAGGGTATGCCACAGAGTGGCACAATGACAGAGGTGGGGTGACGGCAGGATGGGTCAGAGAGTGGCACAATGTAAGTGTGGGGGGCCGGGCAGCACCCCACAGCGCAGCATGAGGTCAGACAGTGGCACAATGCATTCTGGAGGGGGGGAAAAACGGTTGTGGCCCGAGTGGCAAGGGGAAGAGTGTGCAGGGCACGGAGCGCCAAACAGCAGCATGAGGTCAGGACAGGGCACAATCACAGTGTATGGGTCACGGCAGCACCCAAAGCAGCAGCTGAGGTCGGGGACAGGGGCAAAATACATTTGGAGGGGGCAAAAACGGAGTAGGCCCAAAAAGAGTGGACAATGCAGAGAGTGGAGGTCACGACAGCAGCCACAGCACCCCAGCATGAGGTGAGGAAAGTGGCACAATGACTTTGGGGGGGAAAAAAAAGGAGTGGGCCCACAGGTTGCCAATGACACAGTGTGGAGGTCAGGGGCAGCGCCGCTGCAGCATGAGGTCAGAAAGGGGCACAATGATACATGTGGAGGTCACGGATAAACGCAGTAGCAGCTGAGGTCAGGAGTGGCACTTGCGGTGTGAGGTGGCACAAACAGGGTGGCCCCAAGAGGGGCAAAATGACAGATGTGGGGTTAGGGGCCAGCACCCAGCAGCAGCATGAGTCAGCAGTGGCCAATGACAGAGTGTGGAGTTGAGGGCAAAAACAGCAGCAGCGCATGAGGTCAGGAGTGGCACAATGACTTTCTGGAGGTGGCAAAAAACGGGTAGGCCCACGGGGCCCCAATGACGGTGAGGGTTTTAGTCAGCCCCCCAAGCACCCATGAGGTGAGAGTGGCACGGGGAATAGGGGGAGTTGAGGCATAAAAACAGCAGCAGCAGATGGGGTTTTCAGAGAGTGGCACAAGGAAATTCTGGGGGGGAAAAACAGTAGTGGCCACAGAGGGCACAATGACGAGAGTGGAGGTGACGGCAGCAGCAGCATGAGGTCGAGAGTTGCAAATGACACAGTTGGGGGCCGGAACAGCCCCAGCAGTGCATGAGGTCATAGAGTGGCACAATGACAGATGTGGAGGTGGGGGGGCAAATACCAGCCCCTGGTAAAGATGGTTGGGGGGCGGGGGAAAAAATGGCGCGATGTGTGGATCAGGGGGTTTGGGGGGCATTAGAATAGGGCTGAGGCAGTTTGTTTGAAACCCAAAAACTCATTTTTCCAGTTTGGGTGGGGGGCGTCCCTGGCTGGTTAGTCTGACGCCCAAGGCATTGGTGTGTGGAAATCCTGGCCGATCCACGTGTTTTATTTTACAAAGGTCAGTCTTTCCACATTTCCCATGGACAAATGGGTTACCTTGGGTTAAGATGGCCCCCGCCCCATGAACCCCGTTGTGCCACATACTGGCCGGGCGGAAAGCTTCTCCCTGAAACCGAAAAGTTGCGGCCCAAAAATCCTTTTGGCCTGCCAGTAGTCCAGCGGATCTTCTAACGGGGGTGGCAGAGTGCGTCCAAGTAGGCCACGCCCTGTTGGTTAAGGGTCTGCCAGGCCCTTTGCTGCTGCTGCTGCTGCTGGCAAACTGCCCTCCTCACTAGGGGGGTTTAAAGGAAGCTGTCATCAGTGACTCCGGGACTTGGGGTTGGCTGATGGAGTTTGGTACTGCTCCTACCCCCCAACTTCCCCCAGAAAGCCGCGGCAGTAGTACATGAGCGCTGAATAACCCCCCGGTCAGACCTGTCAGAGGAGGGATGTTTGCCGACATAGGCAGTGGCCAACTTACTACGGTGGATTTCCCTTTTTGTATTTGAGTTTGTCCTCACCCCTCAGCAGCTGGGAAAAAGGCTCCCATTTGGACTGGTAGCGAGGGTCCAATGGGGTTTGGAGAGCCAGAATTCATCCCTCTCCCGGATAGTGATTTATTGGCTCTCACTAGCCAGGCAAATCAGCATGCTGTGGGCCATCTGCAGAAGTGACTCCAAAGGGCTCCCTGCCTCCATCTCCACTGTATACTGCCATGGTGCTTGTGGGTCATTTAACTTAGGTGCAGTTCAGTTTTGTTCAACGAGCCACCTTGTACTTACAGTAGGATACAGACATTTTCTAGTAACTGCTGGTGTATTTCATTGGTGCAAAAACCACCTTTTCTTATCCGTGTAACTTTTAAATAGCTGTTTTTCACCTTGGTGCAGCCCAGATTTGTTCAAAGAGCAACCTTGTACTTAAATTAGGATACATACATTTTCTAGTAACTGCTGGTGTATATCATTGGTGCAAAAACAACCTTTTCTTATCCGTATAATTTTTTAAATAGGTGTTTCTCACTTTGCTGCAGCCCAGTTTTGTTCAAAGAGCCACCTTGTACTTACAATAGGATACATAAATTTTCTAGTAACTGCTGGTGTATTTCATTGGTGCAAATACAACCTTTTCTTATCCGTATAACTTTTAAATAGCTGTTTTTCACTTTGTTGCAGCCCAGTTTTGTTCAATGAGCCACCTTGTACTTACATTAGGATACAGAAATTTTCTAATAACTGTTGGTGTATTTCATTGGTGCAAAAACCACCTTTTCTTATCCGTATAACTTTTAAATAGCTGTATTTCACTTTGGTGCAGCCCAGTTTTGTTCAAAGAGCCACCTTGTTCTTAAATAAGGATACAGAAATGTTCAAGTAACTGTTTTCTTGTGTCATTGCTGCAAAAAAACGCAATTTCTCATCCGTGTAACTTTTGAATAGTTTTATTACGCTCAGTGAATCTCAGTTTGGCGCAGATAGCACACTTGTATGATATTTTGTTGAAAACTATCAATTCCTATTCCTACTGGGCAGTTATAAATCCCTGGGACTGAAGGAAGAACACGGTTGATTTTGTCTTACGGTTCTTCCACCAGACCGCATTTCACAGGTATTCGCTAGAAGCAATTCTGTTTCTAATCCTATTGGCTGTAGGAAATTAGAGGGATTTAAGAATAGCTGTGATTTGCCATCTTACAATAAAAGACTGTCAAAAACTCTTCCATACCTTTTTACATTTTTATCTTTCTGAACATGGAGCGAAATGCAGGTGGTAAGCTAGCAAAGAGGGGTGTAGGACATGGAGGTAGAGGTACGAGAGAAGGTGCTCCTTCCAGTGCTGGCGACAACATGCAAGCCCGCGAATCGTTAGTTGCAGGACCGTCAAGCCTGTCATCGCTGGATCGGTGCCCTGTGAATCTCAGTAACGAACAGCGTCGCCAATCTGTTCTGCAGTGGTTAATGCAACCTGCATCCAGCAGTCTTACCTCCTCGTCCTCCCAGTCACAGCGACAAATGTCTTCATCAGCATCATCAGCATCTGTCCAACATGAAGCGAAGGCAGCCCAAATGTCAACTCGTCTACACACCACTGTGGATAATCCATTTTCTAAAGACCTCTTTGATGACAAACTGCAGTTGAGGTCAGAAGGCATTTCAAAAGATCAAGATTCCAAATAGGATGATTTTGTCTGCTCTGACGCCCAATCGCTGATGTCATCAGAGGAGGAGAAGGAAGCCGGTCAATCGGCAAAAATTCCGGGAGGTCGGCAACGCCTTGCAGTGCCTGTTGCTTGTGGCCCGCAGCTCCAGGATGCAGAATGTCAGGACCAGGAAGTCACCTGTGTTGATGATTATGATGATGACGACATTGGGGATCCAACGTGGTCTTTTCAGCAGAATTTGTTTGCGAGTGCTTCATCACTGAACGAGGAGGAAGACGATGGGTAGTGTTAGTACAGGTCCCGCCTCAAAAAGGGAGAGGGCAGTCGCACAAGTCCGCTGAGATCATCCCGCCAGCCACGATCAGCGGAAAAACCGCTCCTCGTTGTGTCCAGGACCCCTCAAGCCTGGGCCTTTTTCGAGCAAGCCTCTGATTCACCCAGCGATGTCATATGCCGCCATTGCCGTAAACGCATCAGTAGAGCGAAGAATCTTAGGTGTTTAACCACCACCAACATGTCTAGTCACATGCAGCGAATGCATGAGTTGAAATGTAGGAAACACTTGGCTAAAAAAGGCCACATCGATCCCGGGCTTCCAACCACTGTCACACCCTCTGTCTCCGCCTCCTCCTCCTCGGCCACGACCAAGCATTCCTCAGCTGCCCATGTCTCTCAAAGTCATGAGCAAGGATCAGCCTCCACTTCAGCCTCCACCGTCGCCCGAGTACCATCAGCACCACCAGAGACCCATCCAACCCTTCTCCTTCCACCAGTTTGACCTGAACGCCGTACAGCGGCCAGCCTAGCAGCCAGCCTTCTGTCTACCAGGTTTGGGAGCAGAAGAAACACTTTAACCCAAACCATCCCAAAGCCAAAAGCCTGAATGTCGGCATTGCCAGGCTTCTGGCCTTGGAAATGTTGCCTTTCCGTCTGGTGGACACAGATGGGTTCCACCCCATCATGGCTCTTGCCCTGCCCCCAATACCAGATGCCGAGCAGGCATTTCTTTTCCAGAAAAGCCATCCCTGCCCTGGCCAGCCACGTGTCATCTAAAATTTCAAGCGCGTTGTCTGCCTCTGTGTCCGGCAAAGTCCATCTGACCACCGATACATGGACTAGTAAGCAAGGCCAAGTCCGCTATATCTCAGTGACAGCTCACTGGGTGAGCTGGGTGGATGTCTCTAATGGTAACGGTGGCTCTCAGGATTGGCGAACACTCTTCAAAACCGCAGGGATGGTGCAGGGTTCTTTCTCCCAAGGTCCAATGATAGCATCACGGGCCTATAGAAACCAGGCCGTGTTGAAATTAATCTGTCTTGGAGACCGTCAACACACAGGTCAGGAGCTGTGGACGGCTCTTCGCAACGAGACCGAGTGCTAGCTGGGTGACAAGAACCTTGTTCCAGGCAAGGGGATGTGCAATAACGGTCAAAATCTCATGGCCGCCCTTAAGATCGGTAGGCTGGAGCACATCCCTTGCCTGGTCATGAACCTCGTCGTCCAGAAATTTCTAAAGCGCTACACGGGTCTGGACTGCCTGCTCAGGAAGGCTCGAGGTCTGAACTCACACTTCCGCCGTTCGCACCCTGCTTCGTCCCGGCTAGCTGCATTACAGCGTCAGCTTAGCCTCCCTGTCAACCGTCTCATTGTTGACGTGACAACACGCTGGAATTCCACCCTCCACATGCTGCAGCGATTGTGGCAACAGCGCAATGCCATTACACAGTACGAAGTGACACATGGCCTGACAAGCAGCAGTTCGGACCTCGGGGTGTTGAGCCACCGAGAGTGGAGGCAGATGAAAGAGCTCTGCACCATCCTTGCCAGTTTTGTGGTGATCTTAGTTCTGGAACGATCGTTGGACACTCTGAAACAGCAGGTACCACCAGCGACGGAGGAGGAGACGGACACAGATGCGGACACAGAGCCTTTCTCTCCGTCGAATCCAGAAGGCCAGACAGTTTCACAGCTTTATCAGTCTTCATTAGGCAGTGGTTCGGGGTCCAGGGTGGGGGCAAGCGGCGCCCAGCTTTTCAGGGTTACAGCATCTGAGGCAAGTCAGGGCTGTGTTGAGGCGGAGGAATTGGAGGAGGAGGATTCGGTATTTCTGGACACCGACGTTACCAATGTCCCTGCCTTGGAAAGAGGTTGGCACGGATTTCAGCCGGAGGAGGAAGATGAGGAAGATCAGGTTGTTAGTGCCCCTCGACCCAGAGGCTTGGAAAATCAAGGCTCCATCTCTCACATGAGTGCTTGGATGCTCCATTTCCTCCAACATGATCCTCGCATTAAAGGGCCATCAAAAAAAACATTTTTGGTGGCCCCCCTCCCGACCCCCGGGTACAAACAAAACTCACCCTTTCCTTCCACCCCCCCAAATAGAGAAAAAATGAAAGGAATTGGAGACTGTGCTGTTTTATCAACGGGAACACTGTTGGTCTGCTTCAGTTCCTAAAAATTCACGGTGGAAAAAACGTCCAATGTGAAAAGCAGTAGAGTGCCAAGCAGCAGCGGCATTGGGTTTGAAGCCTAATCGGTGACATTGGAAAATCTTTATTTACCACCTCCCAATGGTAAGGGGGGCACAAACAACACGAGAGCCCGGTTAAGATCAGGGTGACGACTTTGCGTCTAAACACCGTTTTTTTTTGGATATGTACGGACCCAATCGATTTTGGGGTATCCAAAATAAAATGTTTTGGCCCCAACTCGGTCCCCCACCCCATAGGGTGTTGTCCGCCAACCGCGTAAATTTTCTGGCGGCCTTCAGCCAATTGGGGAGTATACAGACAAAGACCCCGGTTTTCCACGGAAAATGTGGATGTTTTGCTTTCATCAAGATTATTGGATGGATCTTATGATTTTTGGGGGCCCCAATTGTGAGGTCACCGATTAGTTGCGGTTATTCACTTTTCCTTTTCCAAAAAAAAATGGCCCCTCTTGAAAACTTTTTTTAAAATGTAATTTTTTACTGCAATTTTTATTCTCAGTTCCAAAAGGTCATTCTGTGTTTTTTGCGGTGAGGAACTGTAAAAGACACCATTTGTCACGGGTTTATGAAAAAAAATATTCCATTTTTTCCTTTTTTTATTAAAATTTTTCACACTGTCAATGGTTTTGGTGTCATGTTGCTGTGAATAAAACTATAACAAAATCCTTTGGGAAAAGAAATGTGGCTCTAAGTGGCATTTCTCCCTCACATTTTTAACAGTGGGGAGAAGTCATTTTTTATAATTTTTTTGGGCATGCGCTGTGAAAAGCCTTACTACAGTTCCTATTTTTAAAAAAAGTGGTTTCTAAAAGACATTTTTTCTTCACAATTTTTCAAAAAGGGGGTAAGGGTGATTTTTGCAATTTTATGGGGCTTGGTGCTGTCAAAAACAGGGAAAAGGTGAATGTTGATGGAAAAAAATTGCAAAAATTTTTTGTTTTTGCAAGATCTTTAACTTTGCTAGGGAATCCCTGTAGGGGAGACAACCCATTTAATTTCAATAGAAAAAAAAGAAAACAAAGACGTTTGGGCGGATTCCAAACCTATTTTTAAAAATTTTTGTTTTCTAGAATTAAATTTTCTAAAAAAATTGCATGTTCAAAATTTGCTGATACAAATTTTTCCTTGAATTGTACAAGGGGGGTACAGGAAAGGGGCTTTAACAGATGTAGGTTATTCGGGACATTGGGGGTTTTGGAAAACATTCGCCCCCCCAAAAAACAGAAACAAATTTTTTTCCCAAAAAAGTTGAGTGAAATGGGAAAAAGGGGAAAAACCCAAAAAAAAAGGGCCCTTTGGGGGAAAAAGGGGGCGTAAAACCAAACCCGCATTTCCAAATGAAGCTCAATTGGGCCCACTCATACAGTGGAGCAAGCGCCCCGTAGGTTAGAAATTTCTCAATGCTACCCGGTCTTTGGGCTGTGTATAGGAAGGTGGGGTCGTAGCTTCCAAAACTTGATTCCTTTCTTGCTTCAGCATGAATGTTATCGTTTCTGGTCATATGGGGATTTTTGCCGTGTTTAAAGGAAGCAGTGCCAGTTGGGCTATCACCCCACGCACCCCAATCGGGCCCTGCCAAACTGAACCCGCGTGTTAAAAAGATGTGAAAACCCCGCCTGGCTATCACCGAAACCACTGTAAAATCCCGGCCCCCCGGGAGCTGAACCTGCGTGGGTTTAAAAATGACGGACCCCCAGCCCCCGCTTAACCAAAAACCCCCTGTTAAATCAGGGCCCTTTCCAAACTGAAAATGTGTGGGTCAAAGTTTACAACCCCACCTGTCTTGTTTATAAATTTTTCCCCAACCCACTTTACAGTAGAAAAGAAAGGGTTTTCCGGGAAAAGGCCCCGTTGGGCCTAATGGGGACTTTTGTTTTTATTTGCTTCACATTTTAATGTCACGGTGGAAAAATTTTCACAAGGAAGAATGGCAACTAGCTTTGCAGCAGGCCCGTATTGGAAAACGAAATTGTTTTTAATATTGTTTATTTCTTATTGCAAATTTTTTTGATGTTTGGGCAAAAGGCAAAAAGTGCGGGTTTTTGGGTCTTTCTGCGTTACAGGTTTTGGATAGTCAAGTCCAAATTCATAAAATAATGTTCAAAGAAATTTTTTCTTCCCGACCCCTTTTTTAAAATTGGGGGATGCAGGTTTTTGGGGGTCATCTGCGGTCCCGGGGCAGGGAAAAATCAATGTCCAAATTCAACTAAAATGCTGGTTCAAAAATTCTTTTTTCCCGGGACTTTTTTTAAAATTTTGGGTAATGCAAGTTTGAAAGGGCATGCTGCGGTCCAGGACAGGAATAGTCAAAAGTCCCGTTCAAAATAAAATTTGGGGGTTGAAAGGGCTCCTTTTTCCCGGAAATTTTTTTTTTGTGGGTCCCGACAGGTTTTAAAGGTCATCTGCAGTAAAGGGAAGGGATTGTTTAAGTCCAGTTCAACTTAATGGTGGTTCAAAGACCCTTTTTCCGGCACTTTTTAAATCTGTGGGTTTTGCGGGGGTTTTAGGGTCCCTGCTTTTGGGCCCCGGACGGTTTAGTCAATGTCTAGTTAACTAAAATGGGGGGTTCAAAGACTCCTTTTTCCCGGGACTTTTTTTAAACTGTGGGTCAGCAGGTTTAAATGGTCTTTCTTTCGGGCAAAGGAAAAGGAATAGTTAAAACCAGTTAAAACCCAAAGTGGTTGGGTTTAACAAAGAAACCCTTTTTTCGCACTTTTTTAAAAATTTTGGGCGAAAGGTTTGGGGTAAAGCTGCCAGTACAGGACGGGTAGTCAATGTCCCGTTTTAACTTTAAAAAGGTGGTTTTAAAGGGAAAACCTTTTTTCCCGGAATTTTTAATCTGCGGGGCCCGGAAAGGGTTTTAAAGGGGCATGCTGTGTTCCAGGACAGGGTATAAATGGGCCAGTTAAGTAAATATGGGTTCAAATAATAATGCCCTTTTGGGGCCCCTTTTTAAATTTTTGGGTATGCAGGTTTTTTAAGGGTTTTTGCCCGTGGTACAAGGGAAAAAATAATTTAATAGTCTGTTGGGCTTTTTTTTTTGTGAATTTTATTAAAACCTAATTGTCTTGCCTAAGGTTTTTAGCCCATAAACCAGTTTCTGCTGTGGTGTTAATTTTCCGCCTCTTTAAACCTGTTTGGGGAAAAATAAGAATTTAAGGTGTTGTTCCTCTCCCTAGACTTTTTAAAGGTCATCGGCGGGTTAAACTTTATCAACTATTGGAAAATTTGTCATTTTATAATTTCCCTTTTTTCGACAAACAAAGGGTTTGATACTTTAAAAAACCCGGGCTTTGCATGTTTGAATTGTTTAAATTGCTCTTCTATTATTAAAGGTCCTATTATTAAACATCCAACAAAAGGTTCAGAAATCCATATGAAAAGTTTTTTACATGCAACACCTCACAGGTTATATATTTGATCAAATGCCCTTGTGGCAAAGTGTATATAGGTCAAACCAGTAGAATGATTAGGATCAGAATTAATGAATATTGTTTGGCTATATGACTATATAAACAGAAAACTAAAGAAGAGATTGATAATAAAAAGAACTTTGGTGAGACTACTATTGCTCACCATTTTTTAGAAGTGAGACATGCAGTGTCTGAGCTATGCTGGTGTGTGCTTGAGCATATAGAAAGCAGCAGTCCTGAAATGGTTAAGAGGTGCTTGCTTCAGCGGAAAGTGTATTGGATAACAAAGATGCACTCACTCTCTCCTATCGGTTTAAATCAGAATTTAAGTTTCAAAGCCTTTCTGTAGGTATTATGTTCCAGTATTATATAATGTTTTTAATACTGTATGTAAGTTTGATGTCACGTACTATTGTCTTTTAATCCGCTAAGTATGGTATAAATACCTCTCGTAAAACGCAATGCGCATACTTGATACCGTGTTTCCCCGAAAATAAGACACCCCCAAAATTAAGACATAGCAGAGGTTTTGTTGATGTAACAAATATGAGGAACCCCCCAAAAGTAAGACATAGTAAAGTTTTCGTTTGAAAGCATACCCGAACAGAACACACACATGCAGCTGGGATTCTTTTTATAACACTGCTATCGTCCCCTACCTTCACCGTCTGGTGCAGAGCAGCTTCATGCAGGAAGCTGCATGAAGATTGTCACCTGTGTCACCGATTTTCCCTTCAGCAGCCATGACAGTACACTCTGTCCCTGCTGTGTGATTCTGCTGTAATGAACTCCCTCTGGTGGCCGGCAGCTGCAATAACGTCCCTGCTGTTCAAGTGGTCCAGGAATTGCTGTGGGAGATCGCAGCTGTACAATACAGTCGCCAGGCAGTGTGTGTGAGCCAAGTACTGTACTGTACTTTACAGCACTTTATATTTTGTATAGCATATACAGTATATAATAAATGTTCATTTTTTTTGTTCATCAATAAATGTTAATTCTCCATTTAAAAAAAAAAAAGACATCCCCTGAAAATAAGACGTAGCGCATATTTGGGAGCAAAAATTAATATAAGAAACTGTCTTATTTTCGGGGAAACAGGGTAAAGAAGGTATTATCCTTCGAAACGTTGCAGCTGTGCCTCTTGCCCGGTGTTCAGCTTCTCCCTGCTATTCTTCATAGGATGTGTTCATGGAGGTTACAGACTAACCCAACATAATCTATATATACACTCACCGGCCACTTTATTAGGTACACTTGTCCATCTGCTCGTTAACACTTAATTTCTAATCAGCCAATCACTTTGGCGGCAACTCAGTGCATTTAGGCATTTTAGACATGGTCAAGGACAATCTCCTGCAGTTCAAACCGAGCATCAGTATGGGAAGAAAGGTAAATTTGAGTGCCTTTGAACGTGGCATGGTTGTTGGTGCCAGAAGGGTTTGGTTGAGTATTTCAGAAACTGATGATCTCCTGGGATTTTAAACGCACAACCCATTCTGGGGTTTTTACAGAGAATGGTCCGAAAAAAAAAAAAACATCCAGTGAGGGGCAGTCCTGTGGGGGAGAAATGCCTTGTTGATGCCAGAAGTCAAAGGAGAATGGGCAGACTGGTTCGAGCTGATAGAAAGGCAACAGTGACTCAAATTGCCACCCTTACAACCAAGGAGGCAGAAGAGCATCTCTGAACGCACAATACGGCGAACTTTGAGGCAAAAGGGCTAAAAGCAGCAGAAGACCACACCGGGTGCCACTCCTTTCAGCTAAAAAACAGGAAACTGAGGCTCCAATTTGACCAAGCTAACAAAATTGGACAGTAGAAGATTGGAAAAACTTTTGCCTGGTCTGATGAAGTCTCGATTTCTGCTGCGACTTTTCGGATGGTAGAGTCAGAATTTGTCGTCAACAACATAAAAGCATGGTTTTCATCCTTGCCTTGTATCAACGGTTCAGGCTGGTGGTGGTGGTGTCATGGTGTGGGAAAATTTTCTTGGCACTCTTTGGGCCCCTTGGTACCAATTGAGCAATCGTTGCAACACTTGTTGAATCTATGCCACGAAGAATTGAGGCAGTTCTGAAGGCAAAAGGGGGTCCAACCCGTTACTAGCATGGTGTACCTAATAAAGGGGCCCGGGTTTGGGGTGTATATATATATATTTTATTAAATATATATAGATTAGAGTATACCATTTGCCATTTTTCGAAAATGTTTTTAAAGTATTGAATATGTTGTGTGGAGATTGGACACATTTTTTCTTGGATTAATAAATATGAACATAAAAAAATTGATGGGTCTACATAATTGTTTGAGACAAGAGTTAGAAGCTATGGAGAAGCTTAATATGCAGACCCTCGGCATATAAGGCATACGATCTCTTTTATTAAATGAATTTTATTCTACTAAAGCACAAGAATATTGACACAACACTGTAGTGCTGACCCCTAGTAAGCTATAATTAACACTACATGCATTTTTGACAATCCATGCATGTGATAAATAATTGATAATAACTTTTTATGAATAAATTGCACTATTTGTTTCTTTACAGTATCATATAACGAGGGGGGGGGGTTATATATATATATTATATATATACTTATTTATAATATATTTATTTATATTATATTATATATTATATATATATATATTTATATATATATATATATATATATAATATATATATATATTCATTCATATATGCTGCTTTGCTTGGCCTAGAAAAAAAGTCCATGTTATAGAGATGTCCTTGCCTTTTGGTTGTACGTATCTGTATTTTATGTCATGCCTTGAGAGTGGATCGAACCATATTCATTGTTTCAATGCAGCTTTTGAGCTAAACACAAAAGAGGGAAGCATAAGTCTTTCCTTTTATAATTAAAACACCATCAACTCTATGTCTGAATCCAGCCTTAAAAATGTTTTAGATGAGATTATTGAGTGTTTTTGAAGGGCTTTGTCTTAGAAGTTAATTCTGTGTGACTTTATTTTATTACAAATTGTAACACTGTCACTATTAGTAATGGGATGCTTCATTTAATAAATTGATCCATAATAGCAGTAATAAAGTCATGAATGGCAGTGTCCCATAAAATAAAGGACTGTACATCAGATGAAAACATTTTAATTGCTATTTTTAACAGGTAAATATGAGTTACAGAAAATTGCAAACATTCTTTCCATTCCTTATTTTTTAAAAATATGAATACAAAAATTGCTTGGCTTAATTATTTCTAAATTCAGGCAAGTCTAAAATCAAGATAGTTAACATTAGATAAACAAAACTTTTCAAAAAGGCAGCACATACTGTACAATAATTGCTGACTGTTAGTGCATCTTTATTGATTTCTGCAACCTTCGTAATTACAGTATGTGCCATGAAAAGCATCCAACCTTGGCAAGTTGGAATTATTAAATAAAGTATATTTATAAATATATAATTCTAAAATGAATTGTATGATAGGCTGGAGCAGGCGAGCTACTTGGGAAAATCACTAAGCGTGCCTTAATAGATCAGATTTTGTAAAAAGTCTTCCCTCTTACCACAGTGTAGATATTGATATTCCTCTCTTGTACCACAGTGTAGTTATTGATATTCCTCCCTCTTATCAGTGCAGTTATTGATATTGAATAGCTAATGATATTCCTCCTCCTCCCTCTTACCAGTGTAGATATTGGTATTCCTCCCTCTTACCACAGTGTAGTTATTGATATTCTTCCCTTCTACCACAGTGTATCTATTGATATTCCTTCCTTCTACCACAGATTAGTTATGGTTTTCCTCCCTCTTAGCATAGTGTAGCTATTGATATTTTTCCCTCTTACCACAGAGTAGTTATTGATATTCCTCCCTCTTACCACAGGGTAGTTATTGATATTATTTCTTCTTACCAGTGTAGATATTGATATTGCTCCCTCATACCACAGTGCATTTATTTATATTGCTCACTCTTACCACAGTGTAGTTATTGATATTCTTTCTTCTTACTAGTATAGTTATTGATATTCATCCATCTTACCATAGGGTAGTTATTGATATGCTTTCTTCTTACCAGTGTAGTTATTGATATTCCTCCCTCTTACCACAGAGTAGTTATTGATATTCCTTCCTCTTACCACAGTGTAGTTATTGATATTCCTCCCTATTACCACAGTATATCCATTGATATTCCTTCCCCTTACCACAGTGTAGTAATTGATATTCCTCCCTCTTACCAGTGTAGTTATTGATATTCCTCCCTCTTACCATAGGGTAGTTATTGATATTATTTCTTCTTACCAGTGTAGTTATTGATATTCCTCCCTCCTACCAGTGTAGTTATTGATATTCTTTCTTCTTACCACTGTAGTTATTGATATTCCTCCCTCTTACCAGGGTAGTTATTGATATTCCTCCCTCTTACCACAGTGCAGTTATTGATATTCCTCCCTCTTACCAAAGTGTAGATATTGATATTGCTCCCTCATACCACAGTGCAGTTATCCTTTCTAAAGTGATCATAAGTTTTAGGACCAAGAGGAAAACTATTGCAATTGTAATATTAAAACCAGGATGATGATCCCCTAGGTCCAAAAGGTTAGTCCATTATACAACTGTTTAACAGGTCATAATCTAGCACTTTTTGAGAGTTTGCCATTTTAGACACATATATTCATGTTTACAGCTCATATGGGTATTTACTGTTTTAATAAATGAAAACTGTAACATAGGTCACCCCCATATTTTTCCTATTTCCATTATAACTTTGTGTTTTCACTTTAAATTTTTACTTTTGCTTGTTTGCCCCACATTTGTTGTGCACCTAGTTGGCCCCTATGGTGTAAAGAGATGGAGAGCTGCTGTATGTGGTTATGATGCAAGATCCCAGGTGCCAGCTTCCAAGAGAATGAGGTGCTGAGTGTCAGTGCAGGCCCATACAGAGTCAGACACTGACATGGTGGTAAATGTTGTGGCACTGAATGGAAAGTTTGGGCACAGTTCATTGAAGCACTGTAAGACTGTTGGTCGGCCAAATGGTGAGAATAAAGGATACAAAGTTCCTGAAGGGTGGTACACATGTTACATTGAGCGGTGTCACAGGGAGAGAAGCCAGTGAGTCGTAAGGGAGAGACTGTTCAAGTTTGTTAGTCATTTCTGGAAAAGCATGGGTTGTTGAATACCGGCCAAGAGGTAAAGAGAGGGATTATTAGATAGTGAGAGACTGGCTGCCCTTATAATGGTAAGGTATAGTAGAAATATTGATACATATTTCCTATTTGTTGTTAATAGGTGGAGTATAAGTTTTGAGAAAGCCTCAATTTTAATAGTTGGAACATTTAACTGGCTGCTGTATGTTTTTAGTATTCATTACCTGATGAAGCAGGCAATGGGACCTGTGAAACGCGTTGTGTTTTTATTTAAAATAATCAACTTATGATATAGTTGGATTACAGTTTTATTTTACCTTTTTAAAGGCTTAAGCGCTGTTAAGGACCTCCTTGAAACTTTGTTGCCGTGGAGTTTCTTTTCCTATATCTCTTTCCAGAGTCGTCCAGACTGTGTGCCCGGAGGAGCCGCAAGCTGCTGTCCCGACAGAGGAGCAAGGTTAACTGCCGGAGCTCCGTTTGATCAACATACTTGTTTATGACCTGTACCATATTAAGTACAGCTCTAAAAGGTGAGTGGACCATTTGTAAATGCACTGATTGTCCGATTCATTTGTACCGGTAATGCACAGTTGCGCTGTGTTTTCCTATAATTTCTTTTCGAGGTATTACCATTTCGATTTTTGTGCAATATGGCAGGTATGTGTCACCAAGGTGCCTGGCCTTGGTAAAAGCCATTTATATTTTTGGTGTCAGCCGCAATAGGTGACTGACATCTGTTTTGTCATATAGTATAGCTGTTCGTAGCAGTTGATCCATGACGACTTTTACTGGAGTGGCCAAATAGCTTGGTGGGACGGCTACTCTCCCATTTTCCAGGTCCAGGCCAGGTTTTGTTGGCCTATGTAAGCCTGGAGAGTCAGGTGAGCTTGGCGTGGGTCCCAACCTGTGACTGTAGTGTTTGTTTGGAAGATGAAGTGTGCTTTGTCAGAGCCTGGAAGGCTGGCACTATAACTGGGTGTGGCCTACACCATTTTGCCAACAGACCTGACTTTCACTTATGGCAACAGGGTTGTGCCTTACCAGAAAAATGTAGGTACCACCAAGGACTTTGTATTTATTTTTGTATGTGGACTAAATCAAGCCATGGTGTTTTCACTTAGTTTTTTTATTTCTGTATCTTGAATAAAGGCTGCCATATTTAACCCAAGAACTGCTCCTGCGCTCTCCTTAGAGACTGCAATGCGGGATTGATCTCCACAAATGGTGGAAAATACGGGCATAGCTGCACAGAGATATTTATATGTCCTGGGTTAAGGCTGTAATCCAGATAAAGACACAGACCATAGTACTGGAGGAGATTGTTAAACAGGCCAGCACTCCGCAGCAGCAGACTCATGCCAAGTCTGTATGTACACAAAAGGAAATGAACCAGCTTCTGATAAAAACAGATAGGTCAAATCCCCTAAGCTGTCCTGCTCAAGGAGACCCCGGCTCCACTATGCCAGAATGATGGCCAGCAAGCATGGCAAACTGTAAGGCAGGCGCTGCAGAAAATGACCGTTTCTCACAAGTAAACCCTAGAAGGCCTTTAATGACCTGTCCCTGCAAGATGTCAGACAGTATACCAAGCTGAAGGGTAAGATGGCACATCTGGGGGTAACAATGACTATCTGAGCCCATAGAGTACATCAGTAGATCTACAGAGAGCTGAGCGTGCAAGGTCTCAGATGTTTGATCTCCTGCACTCAGTCCAGAAATAGCAGCAGTCCGATGTCTGTTCTCCAGCTCAAATGGTCAAATGGTTTGTGGTGGGTTGTTTTGTGTATGCTCTCCCCAAGCCAGTGCAATGCTGGGTTATGCAGGGGAATGCTCAGAATGCAGGTAACCTAGTAGAGAGATACCTTGTGGTGGAAAACTCCATGAGCAAGCCAAGAAATCTTGCTTTCCTATATTGGGATGTTCAGAGTGACTCCAGCGACCAGAGAAAGGGTTCCAATTATTCCCCTGGAAGGGATGCCCCACGATCAAAAGCATTTCAAAGCTGATGACAAGAATTGTCCCCAGGGAGATCATCTGCTGAAAATATCATGCCCTGGGTTAAATAGCAGCCCAGTGTCCCCTCAGCTTGGAACTAATGGAATGTTCCTTAGGGAGTCATATCTATAGTTGCACATTCAGCATGCAGTGCTGTTTCAAACTCTGGGGAAGGATTTCATCTCACCCCTATGACAGTCAGTGACACGGAAATAACTGGACTCAGGGAGCCTGGTTATACTAATGGTAGCCCACATCCTTCATTTGTTAATCCTGGGGAAAACCTTGAGGGTCACATACATTCACAGGGATACCAAGGTTTACCCAGTAGCCTGGGTCACCTAAAAACTGATATGGATACGGTATCACACCATGTAGGAGTTGTGCAGGGGTTGATGCACAAAATAATTGTTCACTGGGATTGTCTCCTGTCTTGGGACCTTAGGATAAAGGAGGGACTGCACAAGAATAGCCCCATGAGTATAAGCCCTGAAGTAGACCACCAAATTTCCTTTATCTGTCATGGTAGGGGACAATGAGGAGGAGTCATCCCTTGAGGAGACTGTGCCTGATTTAAAAAGCTCTGAATGGCCCACCTTAAAGACAAAACCTTAGAGCAGACCTTAAGTAATGTTGTGGTGTTCAATGGGGTACCCTAAAAGCAAGGGGTAGAAGAGAGGTCTCCCCACTTCGCCATGAATGGGAACCGCTCATTCCTATGTGCTTGGGGTACACTGGGGGGGAAGACAAGAACCTTGATAGGGTTTAGCAGAAGTTTTATTAGCTGGGGTGTTGCTGATAGATTTGGGACGATTGCCAGTCATGTCCCATGTGTCAGATAAACTCCCTGATCGTCAACTTCCTCAGTCCACTGGTACCATTCGCCATTAACAAGGTCCCCTTATATAGGATAGCAATGTACTTGATAGGGCCCTTGGTCAAATCCTCTAGAAGACACTAGTATATCTCGGTCATAGTGGACTATGCTACCTGTGACCCTGAGGCGGTACCCTTGAAAAATACCTCCTCCAAAGCAATTGCCTGGGAATTGGTCAACAATTTTTCAAGAACTGGGTTGCCTAGGAAGATCCTGACCGACCAAGGAACCCTGTTTATGTCAAAGGTCATGCAGGATCTCTGCAATGCCTTGAAGGTCACCCAGTTACGAACCTCCGTCTACCACCTGCAGACAGATGACATGGCAGAAAGCTTCAATAAAACCGTTTATGTTAAAAAAGGTTGTCGAAAAGGATGGCATGGACTGGGATTGTCTGCTTCCCTACCTTCTATTTTCCATACAAGACGTTCCACAAACCTCCACAGGGATTTTGCCTGAGAGAACAAGGTTACCTCCTTCATGACTGTAATAGAGCATGTTGCTCAAATGCGGGAGAGGATAGCCCAAGTGACATAGATTGTGAAGGAGCATCTTTTCCAGACTCAGTCTGGAGTCTATAACAGGTCAGTCCATCTTAGAAAACTTAGTCCAGGAGTTCTGATATTATTGCCCACTCTGGAAAGTACATTTCCCGAAAAATGACAGGGACCATATGAAGCAGTGAAAAAGATGGGCGAAGTGAACCACTGGTACACCAACTAAGCAAGAGAAAACCCCATCAAATTTATCATGTCAATTTATTTATGCCATGGAAAGATAGGGACCTTCTTGAAGTACTTTGCATGGTGACCCACACAGAGTCAGACCTTGAGGAGGTGAGAATTTCAGAGACTCTAAACAGTAGTATAGGCAACTGCTGCTACAAAATAGGGATCTATTTACAGCGTCACGAGGTCTAACAAATGTCATCAACCATAAAATCTACACTGAACCACATGTAAGGGAGCAGTTCAATCCACATAGAATTCCCAAGGCCTGCCGGGATGTCATTGCCAAGGAGGTTAAGAGAAAAATGAACCTAGAAGTTATGGAGGAATCAAGAAGTGGGTGGTCTAATCCCATTATGCTGGTCCCAAAACCCAATGGAGAGGAGCGGTTTTGTAACAATTACTGCAAACTAAACGAGATATCTCAGGTGGACTTCTACCATCACAACCCTAGACCCTACCATCACAACCCTACACTTCACCAAGGGGTGGGTCAAAAGCAAATTGAGGATTTGTTACAACCAACAGAGGGCGCTGTGGGCTTCTCAGCCCCTTTCCCATAATGCCTTGTGATATGCAGATGCTAAGTAGAGGGCGAAAAGGCAAAACAAAAACTCTACAAGCCGTTCGTTCGGTGCTCTCCTTAAGGAGAGATCTTCCCTTCCTGAGCTACCTGATGCCTCCCACACAGCCAGCCAGTATCTTCTCTACTCTGCACTGAAGAGGGACAAAAATCCCGAAACAGCGTTGTCTGTAGATGAGAGATACTGGCTTGGCTAAAAAATCCTTTTTGCTTTCTCAAGACTCGGTGGGTCAAAAGCAAATTGAGGATTTGTTACAACCAACAGAGGGCACTGTGGGCTTCTCAGCCCCTTTCCCATAATGCTTTGTGATATGCAGATGCTAAGTAGAGGGCGAAAAGGCAAAACATAAACTCTACAAGCCGTTCGTTCGGTGCTCTCCCTAAGGAGAGATCTTCACTTCCTGAGCTACCCGATGCCTCCCACACAGTCAGCCAGTATCTTCTCTACTCTGCACTGAAGAGGGACAAAAATCCCGAAACAGCGTTGTCTGTAGATGAGAAACACTGGCTTGGCTAAAAAATCCTTTTTACTTTCTCAAGACTCGGTGGGTCAAAAGCAAATTGAGGATTTGTCACAACCAACAGAGGGTGCTGTGGGCTTCTCAGATCCTTTCCCATAATGCCTCGTGATATGCAGATGCTAAGTAGAGGGCGAAAAGGCAAAACAAAAACTCTACAAGCCGTTCGTTCGGTGCTCTCCCTAAGGAGAGATCTTCCCTTCCAAGGGGTACTGGCAAATTCTGTTATCTAAGGAGGCAAGGGAGAAGACTGCATTCTCCCCACCTGAGAGATCTTTCTAATATATCAGGATGCCATTTAGGTTACAGGGGGGCCCTGCCACTTTCCACAGGACAATGGATCAGGTCTTATGTCCCCAAAGGAAAAATGCCACCACTTACCTGGATGACATAGTCATCTTTAGTCACGACTGGGAAAGTCACCTCAGGAAAGTTCAAGCAGTCCTGGACTCATTAAGGAAGACTAGTTTTACTATCAGCCCTAGTAGGTGTGCCATAGGGATAGATGAAGCTAGGTACCTGGGGTTATATAATGGAGAGAGGAGATATAAAATCCAAATTAAATAAAGTTGAGACCATGCAGAACTGTCCCTTTCCAGTCACCAAGAAGCAGGTCAGGGCATTTTTAGGAATTGTGGGGTGTTATTAGAGATTTATCCCCAAATTTGCTAAGATAGCAGTACCACTGAATGATATAATGAAAGGTGAGAAGTTGGTCATGACAAGGTGGTTTCCTGAGGCTGAGAAAGCCTTTCAGTGAAGTAGATTTTAATGATAACTGTTATATGAATTGATAATCAAGGCATCATTTTAATTTACTGTCAGCCATTTTGTGTTTAGCTAGAATCTTTTAGAATCTGAATAACTGTTTCTGACAATTTGTAAATGCTGACTCCTAAAAGTACAAAAACTTGTTATTTTGTACATCACACCATTTGTTTTAGGAGGCATACTATTTGCTTAATGATAGATAAAAGGACAGAGTGACCCAAAATCTCAGTACGCGCAAACATTGTATCTAGGATAAATGACATCTAGAATTAATCATTAGGGCCCATCATGAGGAGTCAGCATATTATAATATATTTTAATGAATCTAATAAATAGTAACGCAAGTCATACGTTATGGGTACCGATTGGTGGCCCATACCACTGCTTTATCAATGATTGGATTTTTGATGTAACCGACTGTATTAATGGAGCTTAAATTGGCTCTTTGTAAACAATTTGTGTTAGCAGTCCTGGACTTCTCATGTGAAACGGTCGTTCAGATTGATGTGTCTAATATAGGCCTATCACAAAGCATTATGGGAAAGGGGCTGAGACGCCCACAGCGCCCTCTGTTGGATGTAACAAATCCTCAATTTGCTTTTGACCCACCGAGTCTTGAGAAAGCAAAAAGGATTTTATCCACGCCAGTATCTCTCATCTGCAGACAACGCTGTTTCGGGATTTTTGTCCCTCTTCAGTGCAGAGCAGAGCGATGCTGGCTGTGTGGGAGGCATCGAGTAGAGAGTAGAGCGATACTGGCTGGCTGGTGCTCTCCTTAAGGAGCGGTCTTCCCTTCCTGAGCTACTCGATTCCTCTCACACAGCCAGCCAGTATCGCTCTGCTCTGCACTGAAGAGGGACAAAAATCCTGAAACAGCGTTGTCTGCAGATGAGAGATACTGGCGTGTCTAAAATCCTTTTTGCTTTCTCAAGACTCGGTGGGTCAAGAGCAAATTGAGGATTTGTTACATCCAACAGAGGGCGCTGTGGGCGCCTCAGCCCCTTTCCCATAATGCCTTGTGATATGCAGATGCTAAGTAGAGGGCGAAAAGGCAAAACAAACTCTACAAGCCGTTCATTTGGTGCTCTCCTTAAGGAGAGATCTTCCCTTCCTAATATAGGCCTAGGCACAGTAATGTCCTAAATAGTGAAGGAAGAGGAACATCCCTTCAGTTATTTGAGTAGAAAGCTATCCCCAGCAGAGCAGAACTACTCCATTATAGAAAAGGAATGCATGGCCACTAAGTGGTCACTAGATTCTCTCCAATATTATTTGTTGGGGCATAAGTTCAGTCTGATATCAGATCATGCTTCTCTCAGCTGGTTAAGAAAAAGGGGTTAAAAATTGTGTCACCCGCTGGTTCTTAGCTCTGAAGGAATTAATTTTTTGGGCAGAGGATCAGGCAGGCAAACTGCCAGGTAATGCAGATACCCTGTCAAAGGTTCATTTCATGTTGGTTGAAGGTGCCCAGAATCTCAGCTTCAGGCAGAGGGGGTATGTACATACATGCCAACTCTCCCGTTTTTGGCGGGGGGGTCCCGCTATTTGGGGTCCCCCGCGCCCTCCCGGGGGAGATGGCATTTCTCCCGCTGCCAGCAGGCGGCGGGGGTCCTTTAAATGGCCGCGGCGCCGGAGTAGCGCTGGTGCCCTACTCCGGCGACACCGGTCCGTTCCCACGGGCGAGTGAAGCGGGCGCAGGGTCCGCTCACCCGCCCGCGGTCTCACTGTGCGGGGAGGAGGCAGGAGGGATCGCTCCCTCCCCCCCCTGTATGTACGGCGCCGCTGCGCGCGGTACACACAGATCAGCGGCGCAGGGGAAATGACGCGCGGCTGCTCTCATTCCCCCTGCGTCGCTGAGGAGATCGGGCAGGAGCCTGGTCAGGTAAGTGGAATTTATTATTTTATTTTTATTAACTACATGGGGGGCTCTGCCTGGCTACAATGGCGGGGGGGTTTACCTGTCTGGCTACAATGAGGGCAACTACCTGGCTGGCTACAATGGGGGCAATACCTGGCTGGCTACAATGGGGGCAACTACCTGGCTGGCTACAATGGGGGCAACTACCTGGCTGGCTACTAAAGGGGGCAACTACCTGGCTGGCTACTAAAGGGGGAAACTACCTGGCTGGCTACTAAAGGGGGCACTACCTACCTGGCTAGCTACTAAAGGGGGCACTACCTACCTGACTACTAAAGGGGGCAACTACCTGACTACTAAAGGGGGCAACTACCTGACTATTAAAGGGGGCACTACCTGGCTACAATGGGGGGGGTCTACCTGGCTGGCTACAATGGGGGCAACTATCTGGCTGGCTACAATGGGGGCAATACATGGCTGGCTACAATGGGGGCAACTACCTGGCTGGCTACAATGGGGGCAATACCTGGCTGGCTAACATGGGGGCAACTACCTGGCTGGCTACTAAAGGGGGCAACTACCTGGCTGGCTACTAAAGGGGGAAACTACCTGGCTGGCTACTACAGGCGGCACTACCTTCCTGGCTGGCTACTAAGGGGGCACTACCTACCTGACTACTAAAGGGGGCAACTACCTGACTACTTAAGGGGGCAACTACCTGACTACTAAAGGGGGCAACTACCTGACTATTAAAGGGGGCAACTACCTGGCTACAATGGGGGGGTCTACCTGGCTGGCTACAATGGGGGCAACTACCTGGCTGGCTACAATGTGGGCAATACCTGGCTGGCTACAATGGGGGTAACTACCTGGCTGGCTACAATGGGGGCAATACCTGGCTGGCTACAATGGGGGCAACTACCTGGCTGGCTACAATGGGGGCAACTACCTGGCTGGCTACAATGGGGGCAATACCTGGCTGCCGACTAAAGGGGGCAACTACCGGGCTGGCTACTAAAGGGGGCAACTACCTGGCTGGCTACAATGGGGGCACTACCTACCTGGCTGCCCACTACCGGGGGCACTAACCTACCTGGCTGGCTACTAAAGGGGGCACTACCTACCTGACTACTAAAGGGGGCAACTACCTGACTACTAAAGGGGGCAACTACCTGACTATTAAAGGGGGCACTACCTGGCTACAAAGGGGGCAACTACCTGGCTAATAAAGGGGGGCATCTACCTAGCTACAGAGGGGGCATCTACCTTGCTACAAGGGGGCATCTACCTGCCTGTAAGGGGCACTACCTGGTTATGGGGGGCTACTACCTGGCTATAAGGGCATCTACCTGGCTTTCTTCCAAAGCCATTATGTAGTTAGGCGGAGTGGGTGTGGCTTTTTGAAGGGGCATGGCACACAAAAAGATGGGCGTGCCCATGCAAATTTTTGCCCTCTTTGATCTCCTGCTTTTCCATTTTCAAAAGTTGGCAACTATGGGTATGTAAGAAGGCACAAGGAACCATCATAGACGGTAGGTATGTGTTACCAAGGTGCCTGACCTCAGTGAGGTAAAAGCCATCTATCTTTTGGGTTTAGGCAGCAATAGGTGACTGACACCTTTTGTGTCATTTAGTATAGCTGCTCCTTAGAGACAGCCATTTGGGACTGATCTCTACAACTGGTCCTTCATGGAACCACTTCTCTAGTCCTTTATGCTGAGGGTATTTCTTAGTCTCTCCCATTATTTAGTATATGCTGTATAGATACTACCTGGCACTCCATTTCTACTCATGCATGCTTGGGGTACTTCTCATTTTTTCTGTAATATACTGTATAGGCATGAAACCAATTCTTTAGTCCTTTGTGCTGCTGGTAATTCTCAGTCACTCCTCATATTCTGTATATATAGGCAATACATGGTACCAGTTCTCCAGGTCTTTATGCCAGTGGTAATTCTTAGTTACGTCTATTATTTGGTATATATAAACACTTCATTGTACCACTTCTCTTGACCTGTAGGCTGGTAGTCATTCCTTTATGCGGGGGTAGTTTATAGCCTGCTGATATCCTATATAAATAAGCAGTGTTAGACTGGGATGCCTGGTTTCCACCAATAAGGCTGTTCTGGGGGCCCATCAGTGGAGTTAATTCTTGGGGCCCATTTCACAACTACTGTACAAGACTGCATATACTGCACATGACTCTTTCTGCCTCTTTTTCTCTGCCTTTTTCCCTGAAATGTGCCCATTGTACCCAGGGTCCCACCAAAGCTTTCCCTACTCTCCCATGGGCCAGTCTAATCCTGTAAAAAGGCACTGAACATCATAGGCACTGTAAATAGGCACCACCCATCATATACAGGGGGCAATTCTGCAAATTTAAGTATCTGATCTTTTATACATGGATACTGCACAACAGGGTTGTCAACCTCTATACAGTAATTAATGGATAGTCAAAAGTCAGCTCCAAACAAGGTTGTCTTCTGCTAGACCTTTCAATCACTTAAATTCCCCTGGCACTCCAGGACTGGTGCTCCCACCAGTCTTGACAGCAAAGAAGATGCCAGTAAATCTGGGATTTTTGTGATAATTTCATTATGTAGAAGGCAAGTGGAGGCATGATCTCTAAAAAACGGGTTTTACCATATGTTAATAAAAAAATTTAGTCGATATTAGATCTGGGGTTTGTATTCTAGGGTTTGTTCTGGGGGTTTTATGTATTATTGGGTCTGGATTCTATACTAGTTTAGGGCACCTGGTCTAAGTAGTATTTACTCTGAGGTTCACAGTTATTTTGTCCTCTGTATATGTTCTGTGGTCTGTATTAATTCTAGAACAAAACTTTACAACATGTCAGCATTATTGCCAATAGTGTTGCACTTTGGATTTGAGTTAACCCGAATCAATATGTTTCACAAATTGCAAATTGGGGTTAGGTTTAGGAATGTTTAACTGTTCTGTAGTGGCTTTAATTTTCATTCCCTGCTGCCTTTGACCCTACAGCAGTCATGCTCACATTGTATATCCAACACTCATAGATAAACATTTCCAAAATGAATTTTATAATCTCATGAAAACAGAAATGTAAAAACAAAACAATCATGTTTGATGAAAAGCTGGGCTGATATACCGCACACGAGGTATGTGAGCCAAGCTTTGCCTCGAACATGTTTGTTTTGTTTTAAAATTTATTTTTCTATGGGATTAGAAAATACTTTTTCTGAATATTTATCTATGAGTGCTGGATATACAATGTGAACATATTCTTTTGCTAACTTGGACTGTTCAGTGAACCATATCCGATTACCGAATTGAATATCACTACGAATGGTGAGCAACATTCTTTCTATTTTTACTGCAGCACTCATGCTCCGAAATCACTTTCTGTCTGACATAATTTCTGACGTCACTTCTGGTCCCATGTCACATTAGGTTACCCTAATGTGAGTTATCTCGGAAATTACGACAGAACCCAAACACCACAGGGCTGGAGGTAATGGGGACCGAAGATGTCTGGGACTTGTAAATTAAGCTCTGAATACCAGTTAGGGGGACATGTCTGAAAACTGTCTTGGTCTAAGACTTTTCTTGTTGCCCATAGCAACCACTCACCATTCCCCTTTCATTTCATATAGTGCTCTGAAGAAATGAAATGGGAACCCTGATTGGTTGCTATGGGCAACAAGAAATGTCTTAGACCAAGACAGTTTTCAGACATGTCCCCCTTGTGTTTTACTTATGGCCAGGATTAAAGCTAAAGAACCACAGAATATCGATACCTTAGGGCTAAATATATACAATAAAATATAATTTTTATTAATAATCTGATAAAAAACGGGACAGAATAAATCCCTATTATGCCCTACTAGGTACTCTAGAAAAAAGCGGAGAACACGCCCCAACAAGGGCGACCTCACACCGGAACCTACATCATAGACCCTAAACCGTCCCTACACAGAAAAAAATCTAGACTAAACACCTACAAAACAAAAATGACAAACAGATAATAACAGAACAACTACTATCCCAAGAAGAGGTGAGAGAAAACAACCACACAATAAATCCCTGTCCCAACGCGTTTCCCCCACAGATGCCGTGGGTTCATCAGGGAACAGTAACAATAGATTAATTCAACACGTGGTCAAATAATATAGTTGGTGCAAATCTAAATACTGATAAGAGATGGATACTTAGTAATAGACAGTACAAAGAAATTATAATTACATCCCTTGAAAATGTCCTGATAGACGCTGTAAAAGGTATAAGGTCCCAATGATAAGGGAAAGAGGCAGCACCCGCTCTACATGCTGGACGAGGATGACACCGCCAGAAAGTGTATTAGAAAATGGGAGGATTTAATACCTCCAAAGGAAATGCCGAAGTCGGATCACATGAAACCGGAAATGTCCGAGCAGCAATAAAGTTGGAGCATTCAAGAAAGTGCGATCCCTGCATTGTATGACATCCAGAAGTGCGCCTTAGGCCTCCTGTGCACCATACAACGCATGCGCCTCCACGTCACCGCAATAGAATGACTGCGCCGGCAGCATCAGGAGTACATCACTCTACTGCGCAGGTGCGCCCGATCAATCGTGCCCAAGGAACAGCGCATGTCCATTACCACAATAGCATTACTGCGCCGGCGCGGCACAGGCACAACACCTCTACTATCCAACATCGAAGGGCGCACCAATCAATCCAGGCATATGTCACTGCGCAGACGCAGCCACCACTTCACGCCGGCAGCGCGACGCACGTGCCTCATTCTGGCAATGATATTACTACACCTTGGGAGCAAAGGAATGACCTCCGCTCCGTGGCGCATACATAGGACGTCCATATTGCTTAGTAACCACCAAAATAAAGATCATTCACATAAGATGAGTAAATAAAGTCAGCTGTAGAGGAAATAAACTAAGCTGACTAACATTAATACCCGGAAAGTTGTTAGATACCATACAAAGAGTAAGGCTGCAACCTACTATTATTATAGGGCAATAATGGAGGCACAATGGAAAGCAAAGATATAAGAGCGCTTATTCGATAAGAATAATAAATCATAACCAAATAGGTCTATTTATCAATTAACAGTGCTGCACCCCCATACATCTCCTCCCTTATCTCTGTCTACCACCCTACCCGCTCTCTCCACTCTGCTTCTGATCTAAGACTACATACCTCACTCATCCGAACCACCCATGCCCGTCTCCAAGATTTTGCACGTATTGCACTAGTTCTCTGGAACATGTTACCCCATGTGATTAGGCACACTCACAACCCTCACAGTTTTAAGTGCGCTCTGAAAACAAAACATCATAGACAAGCCTACCAAGATCCCTAATTGTTAACCCCCCCAATTCTGTCACACATTCGTCACTTCCTGCACTTTGGCACCCACAGGCACTTATCTGTATATAGATGTATGGTTGGGATGGCAGGTTCATCCACTTTTTATGTGTACTACCCTATATTTATGTAACATGGCTGGTCCATTGTAAACCAAGCACTTGTCACCCTTTGTTTCACCCATACACCCTAATAGATTGTAAGCTCTTGCGAGCAGGGCCCTCACACCTCGTGTCTCATTTGTCAGTAGCTTTTTTATAATGTAATATCTGGTTTGTCTGTGCTTACTCCCTCTATATTGTAAAGGGCTGCGGAATATGTTGGCGCTATATAAATAAATATTATTATTATTATTATTATTATTATTAATAATTAACCCAATATAATGTGATGTCATCCAAAATATAGAGTAGACTACACTTAATTTTTATGAAAACGATAGGATTAAACCTAGGTTTATGGTTGTCCTTAACCTGAATTTTTTCTGAAGTTCAGTCGAACTGGTATCATATTTGAGCAACACTACTTGCCAACTTTTAATTCGTGAATCCAGAGGATTTTAGCTGCACTCTCAGAAATTCCCCGCAAGCTGACTCTAACGCTCATTTTAGGGCAGGACTTTTGATAACTATCTGTCTTTTGAGTTCGTTTTGCTGGAGACTCCTGGAGCAAATTGATAGTTGGCAAGTATCCATAAAGGGCATTTTTCTTCAGATTATGTAAAAAGGATGTATGTAAATCACATTCTCATGTAGAATCTATTTCTGACATGAAAATTTTCCCATTGGCAATTTAAAGTGGGGCAGAGGTGACATTTCATATTTTAAGTAGGAGAAAGGTTAGGTGCATATATGGCAAAGTGTGCTTCCTCACTATGCCTCTGCCTGAACCTCATCCTATTTGTGGAAAAGGGAAAATTACCACAACAAACCCCACTCCACCATGCCTCTACTATGCTGCTGATAAAAGACATGACTTAAAGCTATACCTTCTTTTCAAAAAGCCCTTCACTAGCCTTCAAAAACATAACATTGACAGATGTTAAAAAGTTATCGTTGATAATATGATAAATTAACATACAATGGAAGTGAGAATATTGTTCCTGTCAGCCATTTTATTGTAAGTACTTTTTTGTACAGTAAAAGCCTGTTGCACGGAAGCTTTCAAAAGTCACTAGTAGTGTTATAATATGGCAGATTTGTTCTGTGGCAGCCGCTGGGGGAAGATGAGAGTTCTCATTTCAAATTCTTTGCTTTGGCAACTTTTAGGAGGCTCAGGCTATTGAGGTAGAGTATTCAGCAATCGAGAGTAAGATGAGCTGTGTTGAGCAGTGTCATTTGCAGGGGGAAGTGGATTAGGGACTGCTGGAGTTTGGCTTGGTTACTATTAGAGAAGACTGCTGGTGGCTGTGGGTCACTCTGGAATACTGATCCTGAGAGAGGCGGATATCCCATTTAGCCATATTTGCAGATGCTTACAACTGGTTAGGTATTTAAATTTGCAGTCTAGAGAAAGAGGAATCCACTTGGAGAAGTCTGGTTACTAGTGAGAGAGATTCAGTGTGTGAGAAGGGTCCCCATCCTGGAGTGCAGTAATGTTAGGCAAAGGTGACAAATGCTAGGTAGAAACCATGATTTGTTGCTGAACTCCAAGGTGATTTCAAGTCCAGGAAGTGTTGAGCATCAACTGTAACTGTAAACCGTTGGACCTTAAGTTGGCCCTATGACCCATTGTGACTGTATTATTATGGAGATGGCCAGTGACAAAAGGCACTTTGTTCACTGCCTTATTCTTTGACCTTGCGGTGGAGGAGAGATGTGAAGGAAGTTTCCTAAATATCAGATCTACCTGCTCCTTCCTTCTCAGGGCTACGGCCCATGTTTGCTTTTCTCCTCTATACTCACTTTTGTGACTGTTTGATAAAGGTCTCATGAACGTAACGTCATGTTTATAGTCACATTTTTCTGCATACTACTAGAGCCTTTGGATTGTATCACTAATTAAAGTCTTTTTTGCATCATTTTTGAGTGAGGTCAATTAGTTTCTATAAATATCAGAACTGTCAAGAAAAATTTTACATGTTTGGAATCTCTGACAACCCTAAACAGAGGCCTATTATGTTTTCTTGTTTTCAGTTTTCATCCAGCCAGGAACACAGGCAATAAAATTTATGTTCTTGTTCATGCATCAGAGTTGACATGTTTGAAGAGGAGTAATTTTTCATTCCTACTTTTTTGTATCTTGTCATGATTAATGACATGGGTTCGCCATGACATGTACAAAAAAGCTCTAAGCAATCATTTCAGAAAATAGCACATGATCTCTACAATCAATCAGTGGCTGCAGCAGTGACAATCTGACTGCCAGCAGTCGGAATTAACATAAGAATGTGGGGAAATACCAGCAACATCAGGTCTGGAACAAAGGTGATACAAATGTACAAACAGCAGTAAGAGTTTTTTTTTTTTTAAGAATAAACTCTTTAAAACCTTCTTGTTCCATTTGCATTCCTTTAGTTATTCTTGCTCATTTCCAATTTTATCATGTTCCCAGAATAACCCTGTCTGGTTCTCTGGCATCCAGCCTCTCATTTCTTTTGGCATCACACCACTTGAGTAGGTTGCTGTTTTTGTGGTATCTAGTTCCCTGCTCTCTGCACCCTCTTGCATGCTACTATAGTCATCCATTTTCCCGCATTGTGACCTTATTTTGTCTAATGTTCATTGGCATTCCAGGATTTAATACAGGTGATGCAGTTTCTTTTGGTAATCACACTTTTGTACAATGCTGACTTTTCCTTGCCATACCAGACTGTTTTGACTATGCTGTTCCCAATGTTGGAATGGACTGCCTGAAGCCCGCCTGTAAACGTGAGTCTGAGGGCCCACCAGTGGCATTGATTCTTTAGGACCCACCCTGCAGGTATTGTCCATGACTGCACATACTGCACATGACCTTTACACTCTGCCTCTTGCTTTTTGCTTGCCAAACCCATTTGTCTACCATGCCCAGGGGCCCACTGCTGCTTTTCCCTGCTTGCCTATGGGCCAGTACAAAAGTAGCTGTTCCTAGATAAAATCATAATGATCAGATTCAACCTGTGTGGGTTGTGGTGCTTACCACTCCCAGCTATACAATATACTCCTCCGTGCATAGTGGACAGTGCTTGGTATCAACTGTAGACTCATATATCTTGTACGTGGAAAGCTTTATAATTAATGTCGACACATCATCTGCTAAGAATAAAATTAATAAAATCAACAGAGTGCCACATTTACACTAGGGATGAGCGATTATAATCCACAAAGTTGAAATCGGCACGGTTTTTAGGTTGATCAGAAATTTCCGATCACGCGATATTTTAGGTGAGAATCTGCACATAATCTATTACTATTGCGCCATTTTCGGCGCTTCCTGTCATTTTGGTGGCCAGCACATCAACTTAGAGCATCGCGCAGGGTGAGCTGAGTGTGCAACGTCCACGACTGTGATGTGTATGGTTGTCATTGGCTGGAAAAATCACATGACCTCGTTTTGCATAGAACAGCGTTTCCTGTTCATCATCAGTGTTTCAGTGTCTCTCACTAGAGCAGGACGTGTGCTAGGTCTCTCTAAATACAGCTCAGCTCAGTTCAGAGACACAGTTCTCTTTGTTCATACAGAAAACTATGCTTTTAGCTGTGAACATAAGAACATAGGTAGATTAGAGAATTTCAGCTCTTAGTTAGTTAGACAGAGACTTTTAAAGAGGCATCTAGCGCTGAACAGCCACGGAGGAGGGGGTGGGAGTGCGGGCGAACACAGACAGACAGACAGGCAGGCAGGCTTTTTAAAGGATAGTGAATATTGTGCAATCCAGAATCTGCTTTGAACCTGCATTGAAATGGCTTTTTTTTTTTTTTACCAGTTTTTGGCCAGCACACCTCGCACCTGAGGTGAAATTGTACCTTTTATTTTGTGCAGCCCAGCTTTGGTCAAAGAGCCACCTTGTACATATATTAGGATACAGAAATTTTCTAGTAACTACAGGTGTATTTCATTGGTGCAAACCCCAACTTTTCTTATCCGTATAACTTTTAAATAGGTGTTTTTTCACTTTGGCGCAGCCCAGTTTTGTTAAAAGACCCACCTTGTACTTATATAAGGATACAGAAATTTTCTAGTAACTGTAGGTCTATTTCATAGGTGCAAACCCACCTTTTCTTATCCATATAACTTTTAAATAGGTGTTTTTCACTTTGACGCAGCCCAGTTTATTTCAAAGAGCCACCTTGTACTTATATTAGGATAAATAAATTTTCTAGTAACTACAAGTGTATTTCAGAGGTGCAAACCCACCTTTTCTTATCCGTATAACTTTTAAATAGGTGTTTTTCACTTTGGCGCAGCCCAGTTTTGTTCAAAGACCCACCTTTTACATATATTAGGATACAGAAATTTTCTAGTAACTGCAGGATCGACAGGCCTGTCATCGCTGGGTCAGGACCCTGTGAATCTCAGTAACGAACAGCGTCGCCAATCTGTTCTTCAGTGGTTAATGCAACCTGCATCCAGCAGTCTTACCTCCTCGTCCTCCCAGTCACGGCCACAAATGTTGTCATCAGCATCGTCAGCATCCGTCCAACATGAAGCGAAGGCAGCCCAAATGTCAACTCGTGTACCCACCACTGTGGATAATCCATTTTCTGACGACCTCTATGATGACAAAATGTGGATGGGGTCAGAATGCAATTCAAAATATCAAGAGGCCAAAGAGGATGATTTTGTCTGCTCTGACGGCCAATCGCTGATGCCATCAGAGGAGGAGAAGGAAGCCGGTCAATCAGCAAAAATCCTGGGCGGTCGGCAATGCCTTGAAGTGCCTGTTGCTTGTAGCCCGCAGCTCCAGGTTTCAGAATGTCAGGATGAGGAAGTCACCTGTGTTGATGATGATGATGATGACGACATTCCGTATCCAATGTGGTCTTTTAAGCAGAATTTGCTTGCGAGCGCTTCATCACTGGACGAGGAGGAAGACGATGGGGTAGTGTCAGTCCCGCCTCAAAAAGGGAGAGGGCGGTCGCACAAGTCCGGTGAGATTATTCCGCCAGCGAGGAGCGGATACACCGCTCCTCGCTTATCGCTGTCGAAAAGGTCCAGGACCTCTCAAGCCTGGGCCTTTTTTGAGCAAGCCTCTGATTGACCCAGTGATGTCATATGCCGCCTTTGCCGTAAACGCATCAGTAGAGGGAAGAATCTTAGGTGTTTAACCACCACCAAAATTTCTAGTCACATGCAGCGAATGCATGAGTTGAAATGGAGGGAACATTTGGCCAAAAAAGGCCACACCGATGCCGGGCTTCCAACCACTGTCACACCCTCTGTCTCTGCCTCCTCCTCCGCCACCACCAAGCGTTCCTCAGCTGCCCATGTCTCTCAGAGTCATGATCAAGGATCAGCCTCCGCTTCAGCCTCCACCGTCGCCCGAGTACCACCAGCACCACCAGAGACCCATCCTACCCCTTCTCCTTCCACCAATTTGATGACCTGCACACCGTACAGCGGTCAATCTAGCAGCCAGCCTTCTATCTACCAGGTTTGGGAGCAGAAGAAACACTTTAACCCAAACCATCCCAAAGCCAAAAGCCTGAATGTCAGCATTGCCAGACTTTTGGCCTTGGAAATGTTGCCTTTCAGTCTGGTGGACACAGATGGGTTCCGCCACATCATGGCCCTTGTCTGCCCCCAATATCAGAAGCCGAGCAGGCATTTCTTTTCCAGAAATGCCATCCCTGCCCTGGCCAGCCATGTGTCATCTAAAATTTCAAGCGCGTTGTCTGCATCTGTGTCCGGCAAAGTCCATCTGACCACTGATACATGGACTAGTAAGCACGGCCAAGGCCGCTATATCTCTGTGACAGCTCACTGAGTGAGCGGGGTGGATGTCTCTGGTGGTAACAGTGGCTCTCAGGCTTGGCGCATGCACTTCAAAACCGCAGGGTTGGTGCAGGGTTCTTTCCCCCAAGGTCCTCTGGTGGCATCACGGTCCCAGAGAAACCAGGCCGTGTTGAAATTAATCTGTCTTGTAGACCTTCAACACATAGGTCAGGAGCTGTGGACGGCTCTTCGCAATGAGACCGAGCGCTGGTTGGGTGACAAGAACCTTGTGCCAGGCAAGGTGGTGTGCAATAACGGTCGAAATCTGCTGGCCGCCCTTAAGATCGGTAGGCTGGAGCACATCCCTTGCCTGGCACACGTCATGAACCTCGTCGTCCAGAAATTTCTAAAGCGCTACCCAGGTCTGGACTGCCTGCTGAGGAAGGCTCGAGGTCTGAGCTCACACTTCCACCGTTCGCACCCTGCTTCATCCCGCCTGGCTGCGTTGCAGCGTCAGCTTGGCCTCCCCGTCAACCGTCTCATCGTTGACGTGGAAACACGCTGGAATTCCACCCTCCACATGCTCCAGCGATTGTGGCAGCAGCGCAATGCCATTACGCAGTACAAGGTGACACATGGCCTGACAAGCAGCGGAGCGGACTTCGGGGTGTTGAGAAACCGAGAGTGGAGGCAGGTGAAAGAGCACCATCCTTGCCAGTTTTGAAGAAGCCACCAAAATGGTCAGTGCGGACAATGCCCTTGTCAGCATGAGCATTGTGGTGATCTTAGTTTGAACGATCATTGGACACTCTGAAACATCATTCCCACCAGCGACGGACGAGGAGACAGACACAAATGCGGACACAGAGCCTTTCTCTCCATCGAATCCAGAAGGCCCGACAGTTTCACAATTTTATCGGTCTTCATGAGGCAGTGGTTAGGGGTCCAGGGCTAGTGCAAGGCAGTGTCTAAGCTCTCAGGGTGCATCATCTGATCCAAGTCAGGGTGGGGTTGAAGCTGTGGCGGAGGAAGCGGAGGAGGAGGAGGTATTCCTGGACACCAACATTACCGATGTCCCTGCCTTGGAAAGAGGTTGGCATGAATTTGAGGCGGAGGAGGAAGTTGAGGAAGATCAGTTTGCTAGTGCCCCTCGACCCAGAGGCTTGGGAAATCAAGGCTCCATCTCTCACATGAGTGCTTGGATGCTCCATTTCCTCCAACATGATCCTCGCATTAAGGAAATCAAAATGAACAATAGTAACTGCGTGGCCACCCTCATCGATCCCCGGTACAAAGCAAAACTCAGCACTTTCCTTCCACCCACCCAAATAGAGAGTAAAATGCAGGAATTGGAGACCGTGCTGATTGATCAACTGGAGACATCTGTTGCGTCTGCTTCACGTTCTTCAAATGTCACGGTGGAACAACGTCAGCAACGTGATAGCAGTAGAGTGCCAAGTAGCCATAGCGTCAGCAGCAGCAGGCATTGTGGTAGAAGCCTAATGGGTGACCTCTGGCAATCTTTATTTACCACCTCACCAACGCATGTAATGCAGGGCACACATACAACACACAGAGACCGGCTTAAGATCATGGTGCACGACTATCTGCGTCTCAACACCGATGTTTTATGATATGTTCCGGACCCAATCGAATTCTAGGTATCCAAAATGGATGAATGGCCCGAGCTCACTCGCCACGCCATAGAGGTGTTGTCCTGCCCAGCAGCCAGCGTCATATCTGAGCGGACCTTCAGCACAGCTGGAGGAGTCATTACAGACAAACGCATCTGGCTTTCCACAGATAATGTGGATCGTTTGACTTTCATCAAGATGAATCAGGCATCTGATGATGTTGTGGCCCCAATTGCCGAGGTCACCGATTAGTTGCCGGTCTACTTAATATTCCTCTTCCGAAAGAAATGTTCCTCTTGAAAACTTTTTTTTTAAAATGATAATTTCTTACTGCAATTTTTATTCTCAGTTCCCAAAAGTTAATCTTGCTGGTTTTGCGTTGAGGAGACTGTAAAAGACACCAATTGTACAAGGTTTCATGAAAAAACTGTATTCCATTTACTCACTTCATCTTTAGAATTTTTCGCATTGTCAATGGTTTTGGGGTCATGGTGCTGTGAGATACAGCTATAATCATGGTCCTTTGGAACAGAAATATAGCTTCTAAGTGGCATTTCACCATCACAATTTTTAACAGTGGCTGAGAAGTCATTTTTATAATTTTTTGGTCATGCTGCTGTGAAATGCAGCTATACTACAGGTCCTATTATAAAAAATGTGGTTTCTAACAGACATTTGTTCTTCACAATTGTCAAAAGTGGCTCAAGGGTCATGGTGTGAAGTGTTGGGGGCATGGTGCTGTGAAATGCAGGTATACTACAGGTCCTATACTAAAAAATGTGGTTTCTAACAGACATTTGTTCTTCACAATTGTCAACAGTGGCTCAAGGCACATGTTTTGAATATTTGGGGGCATGTTGCTGTGAAATGCAGCTATACTACAGGTCCTATTATAAGAAAATGTGGTTTCTAACAGACATTTGTTCTTCACAATTGTCAACAGTGGCTCAAGGCTCATGTTTTGAATTTTTGGGGGCATGCTGCTGTGAAATGTAGCTATACTACAGGTCCTATTATAAAAAATGTGGTTTCTAACAGACATTTGTTCTTCACAATTGTTAAGAGTGGCTCAAGGGTGATGTTCTGAAATTTATGGGGCATGGTGCTGTCAAAAACAGGAATAGGTAGGACACTGTTAATGGACATATATTGCAAAATGACTTGTTTTTCCAAGATCTTAAACATAGCTAGCAATCCCTGTAGTGAGACAACCCATTTAATACAATTAAAAAAAGAGAAACAAAGATATGGTGGGATTCCATCCTATTTTAAAAATGTGTTTTCTAGAATTAAACTACAAAAAACTTGCATGTACAAAATAGCTGGTACAAATATTCCTCTGAATTGTACAAGGGAAGTACAGGAAGACTTGACCAGATGTAGGTTATTCAGAGGACATGGAGTAGGGAGCACGGACAGAGAACAAAGAACAGAGACAATTTCCTCCAGCACGTTGAGTAAAACGAGAAAAAGAATGCCAAGATAAAGGGAACCTGGGTGGAACAGGAGCGTTAACTACCAGCATTTCCAAGTGAAGCTCAATTGGTCCGCACTCATACGGAGGGGCAAGCGCTACCCAGGTCTTGACTGTGTACTGAGGAAGGCTGGAGGTCTTACCTCACACTTCCGCTTCCACACTCTGCTTCAGCACGACTGTTTTCGTTGCTGTGTCATAAGGGCATTTTTGCAGTGTTAATAGATGACGGACACCAGCCTTGGCTCTCACCACACTCACTGTAAGTCCGGCCCTGCCAGCTGAACCTACGTGATCCACGTTTACAGCCTCACCCGAGTTGTTTTTAATATAGATTATTTCTTATTGCAAAATTTTATGCTGTTGGTCCATAACGGCACCTGTGCAGGTTTTTGGATCAAGCTGAGTTACAGTATATGGATAGTCAATGTCCATTTCACAAAAATACTGCTTCAAAGACTACTTTCTTCTGGCACTTTTTAATCTGTGGGTCATGCAGGTTTGAGGGTCATGCTGGGGTCCAGGACAGGCATAGTCAATGTCCAGTTTAACTAAAATGGTGGTTCAAAGACTCCTTTTTCCGGCACTTTTTAAATCTGGGGGTCATTCAGGTTTGGGGCTCATGCTGTGGCCCAGGACAGTTATAGTCAATGTCCATTTAAAGATTTTTGGTGGTTGAAAGACTCCTTTTTCCGGCACTTTTTAATCTGTGGGTAAGACAGGTTTAATGGTCATACTGCGGTCCAGGACAGGTATAGTCAATGTCTAGTTCAACTAAAATAGTGGTTGAAAGACTCCTTTTTCCGGCACTTTTTTAATCTGTGGGTCATGCAGGTTTGAGGCTCATGCTGTGGCCCAGGACAGGTATAGTCAATGTCCAATTCAACTAAAATGTTTGTTCAAAGACTCCTTTTTTCAGCACTTTTTAATCTGTGGGTCAGACAGGTTTGAGGGTCATGCTGTGGTACAGGTCAGGTATAGTCAATGTCCAGTTCAACTAAAATGGTGGTTCAAAGATTCCTTTTTCCGCCACATTTTAATCTGTGGGTCAAGCGGGTTTGGGGTCATGCTGTGGTACAGGACAGGTATAGTCAATGTCCAGTTCAACTAAAATGGTGGTTCAAAGACTCCTTTTTCCGGCACATTTTAATCTGTGGGTCAAGCGGGTTTGAGGGTCATGTTGTGGTACAGGACAGGTATAGTCAATGTCCAGTTCAACTAAAATGGCGGTTGAAAGACTCCTTTTTCCGGCACTTTTTAATCTGTGGGTCAGACAGGTTTAAGGGTCATGCTGCGGTACAGGACAGGGATAGTCAATGTTCAGTTCAAGTAAAATTATGGTTCAAATAATACTGCCTTCTGGCACTTTTTAATTGTGCATCATGCAGGTTTAAGGATCATGCTGTGGTACAAGACAGGGATAGTGAATGGTCTGTGACTTTTTTTCTGTGACTTTTATAACCTAATTTTGTTGCCTAAGATGTAGCACGTATCTAGTTTTCTGTTGTGGATGTTAATTCCAGTTTCTCCACCCCTGTTTGGGTGTAAGAATGAAGGTGTTGTTCCTCTCCCCTAGACTTTAATGGTCATTGGCGATAATCTTTTATTTACTATCGGATATCGTCATGATAATTGCCAATATTGACTATCGAATCGATAGCGATAGTTGACACAATCGCTCATCATTATAGAGGACAATGCAATAGGTTTTGGCTCCACTTTTTGTTGGTATAAATCCAAAGGTGGGACCTTAGATGAAAGAGAATAATAGCTGGGGTTTGACAATTTATTAACAAAATTAGATCAATCATTTGTTTATTTAACAGGCAAAGCGCAATCTGAATCCTGAAAAAAGTGTTGTTTTTCCATTAAAAGTCTGGTGAATTTGTAAATATCCTTAATGATATTAAACAGATTAAAGTTGACATCTGGAGTGAAGTTCATTCCTTTTGCCATCACTTGTAGTTGTGGCTGAGTTGAGACTATTGGTGATAAAACTACATTTGATTCCTCCTCCCAGAGCGATTCTTGTACCTCTTTCTTCTTATTATTCTTCCTCTGCGTCCCTGTTTTTTGAGGAACTTTTATTTACTTGTTTTAGACACACTTCTGTTTTGTGGTCTGTATTGGTATAAGCCCTGACCCATATATAAGAATCTGAGGTGTCAATGTGTGATTCTGTGAAGCCTACTTGAGTTTTTCTGCAATTTCCAGGATAGTTTTTTGAGGACTTGATAATTAATTTCAGCATATTGTGTTTATTGCTAAAATGCCCGTGTAAACTTTATCATTTGCATAGTCTTAAATTTAAAGATCTCATTAGGTTGCTATGTATTTTGTTGAGAAGCGCCTCATATGCCTTCAGATGTGCATATTTTTGTAACAAAGTTTCCATTTCTGTTATTTCCTGCAACTTAGTTTCTTCAAATGAAACAATAAGATTCATCAATGATAAGGAGAATGTATTCAAGGTTTTGTTTCATTTTAAAATAAGAGGAAGTACATATTTTCTTTATCTTCAGTCCTCTGGGGATCATACTCCTTTTTATATACGTTTTTAA
Organism: Phyllomedusa bahiana; assembly: GCA_025379985.1. Taxonomy (NCBI): domain Eukaryota; kingdom Metazoa; phylum Chordata; class Amphibia; order Anura; family Hylidae; genus Phyllomedusa; species Phyllomedusa bahiana. The sequence goes on from JAODAL010015829.1 coordinate 72,291, forward strand.
AGTTTTTTAATACCACCACATTTTTAGTTTCATCACCTGTGTTTTTTTTCCAGCTGTAAAACAATTTCTTTACATTCCTTTACTAGAGGATCTCCAGATAATTCTGAACTGAGTACCTGTGCTAGTTTGCCTCTACAATCCATTTGAATGGAACAAAAGTGTTTGTACGTGCCCAAGTATTATAGGTGTAGATAGAATGCACTGACAAAGATATAACATAGTGTATAATATGTGGATAACAATCAGTAAGGGAGGCACACAAAAAGTCGAAATGTTATATTCAAATCAACAGATTCAACCCATGTGGGTCGCGCTGCTTACCACTTCCTTCTGCACGATATAATCCTCAGTGCATAATGGAGAGTGCTCTGTATCAGCTTCCCAAAATTTTATAGGTATTGTTGCCACATCATACGGTAAGACTAAAATAGACCTTTATTTCTTCTTATTAAAATCCATAAGGTCAACAGAGTTTCAAGCTTACACATTTCAGACCAGAGATCAATCCTTGATCACAGCATCAAGGTGGAAATACCCCATCTCTTATACAGCTGTGTTTAATCAATTGAACAAAAGATAACATTAACTCTGTACCCGGAAGAACCAATGCAATTATGATATACAGACATTTATGTCTAAGGATAACAAAAATTACAGCTCAAAATGATATATGAAAATATAGTGAGATAATGCCTGTTAATAATAAATGGAGATTGCAGTGTATAATGATATATTTCAAAAAATATACTAAAATCTAGTACACATTGAGGAGATCAGTGCAATAATTCATGTCTTTTGGAAACCTTGTATTGTCAGCGAGGATCCAGAAAGCCTCTCTAATGAGGATCTCCCGTTTCCTGTCTCCTCCTCCTATAGGGTTTCTTATAATACAAGATTTCATATATTCAAGTAAACAAAATTATGAGTAATTCATTTATTGCAAGCAACAGCTAAAACCTAATTACTGACAATTTTTTTAAAATGCTAAACTGTTGAGGTTTGCATAGAACTTTACTTTGTTGATAGTAGCTGGGTTACAAAAACATTCTTAGGAATGGTGGAAATAAACTACACAACATTTGTTAAGAATTAAACATTAATCCTCCTGAGACCTGTCAGCCTCCAGGTCCACCATTTTACATAATGTTAACCTTTCTGTAGTCTGTTAAGCACATTCTCAGAGGAATTGCTAAAATCAAGAAGGTTAAAATACAATCCCACCTGGTAAAAATTTCAAACTAAAGCATCAATATTGGATTTTTCAAGTCTTATATTATGTATGATTAAATATTAGTAGATTAGATTGTCAACCTATGTGCCAGCATTGCTGATAACGGGTATTAAAAATAAAAGGTTAGCTGGACCACTTCAATCATTAGATAGACTATAATAAGCTCTCAGTGTAACTGCCAATGTCTGGAAGACTCTTTTTTTTTCACATAAAATAAATGAAAAAGGACATTATGCTGGGATTGCACCACTGCAAGTTTTCAAGTACTCTACCGCATGGTGGGCTAACCACAAAATTTGACAAAAATATCCAATTAATAAAATTGTCTTTCTGTTTACACATAAAGGAATATTTGATTGAACATAAAGTAATCATGCGACATGAGAAACCTGACTACATCTAATATATACTGTTGCAAATCTTGTGAATAATTTCTGTATTTATTTAGATGATGTTTGAGTGCCTCTATTGCTACAGCATGAGGAATACTACAAGGCCTCTACGTCGCTTGTGATCCAGCTATAGGAATCTAATCATAGAATATTTTGGACCGCGTTTAGCACATCTTTAGTGTCCAGTAGAAACCCTGGGACTCTTTTCACCAGTGGCTGCAGTAAGGAGTCAATCCACTGACAAACATTCTGACAGGGAATGAATACCCGAGACAATTGGTCTCATGGGAGGATTAGATAAATCTTTATGGATCTTTGGGACCCCATACAAAACTGGAACAACTGGATAATTATTAACAATATAGTCTGCCTGTTTTTTACTTAAATTTCCCAGATGTGTTTAGTCCAATGGGCTCTGTACTACCACTCCTAGCCAACTGACCATGTGCTTTTGTTATATTTCATATTTTTTATTATTTTTTGAAAATAAATTTTGCATGATTTTATTGCTCTTGGGTAGTGCTGGATTTTCCATGTTTGAAGTACCAATTACTGCATGCTTGAGCAGTCATCCGTGCACTATATCATGCAGGAAGGAGCTGGCTTCATCTACTACCTACAGAAAGTAGTCATTGTTCAGGTTATAAATTTGGTGTGGCCTCATTAATGGGTCCCTCAATGAACTGTAGCTCCCCACAGCTGGCAGCACCCAGGCAGTCCGTTTGACTATAGGCAAGACACACTTCTCTTTGTCCTACTCACCTGGTTGCAGACACACACGGTTGAAAACATCTAAACCAAATAAGTTTATCTTGATCTCATAAGACCATAGGACATGGTTCCAGTAATCCATGTCCTTAGACTACTTGTCTTCAGCAAACTGTTTGTGGGTTTTCTTGTATATCCTCTTTAAAGGAGGATTCCATCTGGAACGACAGTTATCCAGACCAATTTGATGCAGTGTACAGCCTATGGTCTGAGCACTGATAGACTGAACCTTCCACCCCTTTAACCTATGCAGCAGTGCAGGTAGCCTAGGCCTTCTTTATGTAGAACAACAATTATTTTTTTCAGATCTTTAGACAAATCTTTGCCATGAGGTGTCATTTTGAACTTACAGTGATAAGTATGAGAGTGTGTGAGCATGATAACACCATACTGAAAACATCTGCTCTCTTATTCACACCTGAGACTTTGTAACACTAACTAGTCACATGACACCATGGAGGAAAAATGAAAAATTGGGCACAATTTATCCATTTTCACTTAGGGATGTACTCACTTTTGTTGGCAGTGGTTTAGACATTGATGGCTGTGTGTTGAGTTATTTTGAGGGCACACCAAATTTACACTGTTATACAAGCTATACACTGATTACTTTACATTATATCCATTGTATCAAAGTGTCATATCTTCAGTGTTGCCCCATGAAAATATATAAAACAATATTTACAAAAATGTGAAGGGTGTATTCACTTTCATGAGATACTGTATGTACTGTATAAAGTAACAGGGAAAAACACAAATAATTTTTTTTTATCTTGATATTCTGTAGTATTAGATTTATCTTTCCTATTTATTTTAATTGTTCCAATTAAAAGACAGTCTATAAACTAGTTGTATTTATAAGACTACAGATTATAAACGGAGTCCATTTGAAATTTGCCTCCTAGAAAGAGGACAATGATTTTGTCCTGATAATAAGATTGACAAATTTAAACTCTTTGTAGATTTTCAAAAAATTATTAGAAATGTAACTTTAAAGCGATTTTTTCTAAATAAAAACAATATAACTGAGGCAGCAGGGTCAAGTGTTGATAAGATTGTCCCGGATAATGAAAATGAAAATGTTTCTGATCGAAAGCTTCCAAAAAAGAAAGAAGTAAAAGTTAAATCATCATTCTACCATGTCCATACACAGGGACATTATATACAAAATTTTCAAGAGCATATCATGGGTGAAATTAGAAAAATTAACTGCCCAAAGAAAAGGGTAGGGAATTTAGACAAAAATGAGAAGTAAGCTTTGAAAAAACTTCAAGAAAATGGGGATACAGTTATCAGATTGGCACACACAGGGGTGCTGGTAGAGTGCTCCAAAATTATATTGATTATCATCTTAAGAGATGAGCATTATTGCAAAAGGATCATTGAGGATCCTAATTCTGATATTGAAGAAAATGGAGAATCTATTAAAAATGGGCAGCGAACAAAAATACAATAGATTTTTTAGATTTCACATTTTTTATAAGGAAGCAAGAATTTTGAGTAAAACCTTCTTTAAAAAAAGTGGATTGTAACGGTTATCTTCACTATAAAAATAACCACTTTCATAAGTGAAAAAATAATGTCTCCTATGGCCAATTAAGATATATTAAAAAGAATTGCAGTGAAGAGGGGGCTTTCCAAGAACAGGCTGAGATTATTGTAAAAAAAAAAGAGAAAGGTTTCCCCAACCCATTAGTTAAGGATGTTCTTACCAGAGCTTCAGATTTAAAACAAAAAAAAATTTTTTATTCAAAAACAGAAAAAGAAAGATGGAGCAAAGGGTTTTCAGCTAAATATGGTTATGATCTATAATACTTTTCATTGGAAATTTGAGGGGATTTTAAAACAACATAGGCATTGGTTGCTAGCAGTGTTGAGCGATCTGCGTTGGCCCAACGACATCGGTCGATGGTCCGATAGTCGCCCATCGTCGACAAGGTATAGATCCGATAGTGAGTCATCGATTATGAGCGATGACCATTAACGTCTATGGAGAGCCAACAACAGCCTTCATTCTTACACCCCAACATGGGGCGGGAGGAAGCTGGGAATTAACATCCACAACAGTCAAATGGATACGTGCTACATTCTTATAAACGACACTTAAGGTTATAAAAGCCACAGAAAAAAAAAAACACACAACATTCACTATCCAGTCTCTTGTACCACAGCATGACCCTTAAACCCTGCATCACCCACAAATGGAAAAGTGCCAGAAGACAAATGATTTGAACCATCATCTTACTTGAACTGACATTGAATATTTCCCTGTCCTGAACGCAGCATAGCCCCAAACCCGCAATGACCCCCAGATTTAAAAGTGGCCAGAAAAAGTGAGTCTTTTTAACCAGCCATATACGTTGAATAGGACATTGACTATCCATTCCCTTGGGGCCACAGCATGATCCCCAAATCTGCATGGACCCCCAGATTCAAAGTGCCCGGAAAATGGAGTCTTTTCGAACCACCATTTTAGTTGCACTGGACATATAGACAATACCTACCTGGGCCCACAGCATGAGCCCCAAACCTCATGAACCCCCCACATTTAAAAGTGCCGGAAAAAGGAGTCTTTCAACCACCATTTTAGTTGATCTGGACATTGACTATATCAGTCTTGTAACCGCAGATTGACCATTAAACCTGTCCTGACCCACAGATCAAAAGTGCCGGGAAAAGGAGTCTTCAACCACCATATTAAGATTCACTGGACATTGACTATAACCCTGTCCTGGGACCACAAGCATGAAGCCCCAAACCCTCTGCATTCCCCCCCAGATTCAAAAGTGGCCGGAAAAAGGAGTCTTTCAACCACCATTTTAGTTTCACTGGACATATACTAGTCCTGTCCTGGGCACAGCATGATCCCCAAACCTGCATGACCCCCCAGATTTAAAAAGTCCGGAAAATGAGTCCATTCCAACCACGCATTTTAGTTTCACTGACATTGACTATACCTGTCCCGTGGGCCACAGCCATGAGCCCAAACCTGCATGACCCCCACATTTCAAAAAGTGCCGGAAAAAGGAGTCTTTCAATCCACCATATTTAGTTTCACTGGAGATTGACTATACCTGTCCTGGCCACAGCATGAACCCCAAACCTGCAATGACCCCCACATTTAAAAAGTTCCGGAAAAAGGAGCTCTTTGTTCAAAACAACCACCATTTTAGTTGAACTGACATTGACTATACCGTATCCAGGGCCACAGCTGAGCCACAAATCCTCATGACCCCCACATTTAAAAAGAGTGCCGGAAAAGGATCTTTTCAACCTCCTTTTATTTCACTGGACAATGAACTATAACCTGTCCAGGGCCACCAGCATGAGCCCCAAACCTGCATACCCCACACATTTAAAAAGTGCCAGGAAAAAAGAGTCTTTCAACCACCATTTTAGTTTCACTGACATTAAATATACCTGTTCCCTGAGCCACAGCATGACCCAGGGCCGAGATATTTACTGGGTACGGTGAAGCCCAGGCTGGCGTCCGACACCTAATAACTACTCAGGTTATAATGCCCTGAATGACGCAGCCAAACGAAAACTGTCTGCTGAAGCAGAATGCGGAAGCGGAAGTGTGAGAACTCCAGCCGTCCTCAGTTAACACATCAATTCCTGGGTAGCGCTTGCCCCTCCTATGAGTGTGGACCAAATTGAGCTTCACATGGATACTGGTGGTAATGAGACGCTCCTGTTACCCCAGGTGCCCTTTAACCTTGGCATTCTTTTTCTCATTTTACTCCAACGGGCTGGAGGAAATGATCTCTGTTACTTTGTTCTCTGTCCGTGCTCCATACTCCAATGTCCTCTGAATAACCTACATCGGTCAAGTTTCCCTGTAACTCCCTTGTACAATTCAGAGGAAATTTTTTAACACTATTTTGTACATGCAGTTTTTTAGTACTTTAATTCTAAAAACACAGTTTTAAAATCGGATGGGAACCCACCATGTCTTTGTTTCGCTTTTTAATTGTATTAAATGGTTGTCTCAATAAAGGAATGATAGCTATGTTGAAAGATCTTGCAAAAACAAGTCATTTTGCAATATGTGTCCATTAACGTGTCCTACCTTTTCCTTTTTCTGACAGCACCACCATCACCCTTGAGCCACTCTTGACCATTGTGAAGAACAAATGTCTGTTTAAAACAACATTTTTTAGAATAGGACCTGTGTATAGCTGCATGTCCCAGCAAAATGCACGCCAAAAATTTAACACATGACCAATGAGGGCCACATTTGACATTGTGAAGAACAAATGTCTGTTAAAACCACATTTTTTTTTCTAATAGGACCTGTAGTATGCTGGCTTATTCAAAGCAGCAATGACCAAAAAATTATAAAAATGACTTCTCAGACAGCCATGTTAAAAATTGGTGAGGGTGAAATGGCACTAGAAGCCACTTTTCTGTTCCAAAGGACGATGATTTATTGCGTATCTCACAGCAACATGAACCCTCAAAAAAATTATAAATATACTTCTCCAGCCACTGTTAAAAATTGTAGGGAAGAAAGCCACTTAGGACCTACATTTCTGTTCCAAAGGACCATGATTAAGCTTTTATCTCACAGCAACATGACCCCAAAAAATTAATAATATGACTTCTCAGCCACATGTTAAAATTGTGAAGGAGAAATGCCACATAGAAGCCACATTTCTAGATTCCAAAGGACATGATTCTTGCCTGTACTCACAGCAACATGACCCCAAAAAATTAATAAATATTACTTCCACAGCCACTGTTTAAAAATTTGTGAGTGCAACATGCCCCAAAACCATTTGAACAATTGAAAATTACTAATAAGATGAATGAGTAAAATGGAATAATGAATTTTTTCATGAACCTTTGTGTCTTTTTTAGCCGTCCTCAAAGCAAATTCCAGCAAAATGAACTGTTGGGAATTGAGAATAAAAATTGCAAGTAAGAAATATCCATTTTAAAAATAAGTTTTTTAAAGACCATTTCTGTTTGGAGAGGAATGTGAAGTAGCCAGCAACTAAACGTGACCCGGCATTTGGGGGGCCACAACATCATCAGAGATCCATGCCTGATTACATCTTTGAGAAAGTCAAACGAATCCAACATTATCTGTGGAAAGCCGATGCGTTTGTCTGTAAATGACGTCCTCCACTAGTGGACTAAGGTCCGCTCAGAATATGACGCTGGTTGCTGGCAGGACAACACCTCTATGGCGTGACGAGCGAGCTCCGGGCCATTCGTCCATTTTTGATACCCAGCAGAAGTCTATTGGGTCCGGAACAACATCCAAACAACATCGGATAGACGCAGATAGGCTGCACCAGATCTTAAGCTGGCCTCCTGTGTGTTGGATGTGTGCCCTGCAATTGCATGCGGTTGGTGAAGGTGTTGTAAATAAGAGATTGCCAGAGGTCACCCAATAGGCTTCTGCCCCACCTTGCCTGCAAGCTGGCTGCTTGCCGCTGCTAACGCTGCTTGGCAACGTCTATGCTGTCACGGCGCTGATGTTGTTCCACCGTGACATTTGAGGAACGTGAAGCAGACGCAACAGATGTCTCCAGTTGATCAATCAGCAAGGTCTCCATTTCCTGCATTTTACTCTCTATTTGGGTGGGTGGAAGGAAAGTGCTGAGTTTTGTTTTGTACCGGGGATCCAGGAGGGTGGCCACTCAGTAACTGTTGTTCATTTTGATGGCCTTAATGCGAGGATCATGTTGGAGGAAATGGAGCATCCAAGCACTCATGTGAGAGATGGAGCCTTGATTTCCCAAGCCTCTGGGTCGAGGGGCACTAGCAAACTGATCTTCCTCATCCTCCTCCGCCTCAAATTCGCTCCAACCTCTTTCCAAGGCAGGGACGTCGGTAACGTCGGTGTCTAGGAATACCTCCTCCTCCTCTCGCTCTCCGGCACAGCTTCAACACAGCCCTGACTTGCCTGAGATGATGCACCCTGAGAGCTGATGTGCCACCTTGCACTAGCTCTGGACCCCGAACCACTGCCTAATGAAGACCGATGAAATTGTGAAACTGTCGGGCCTTGTGGATTTGACGGAGAGAAAGGCTCCGTGTCCGCATCTGTGTCCGTCTCCTCCTCCGTCGCTGGCGGGACCTGTTGTTTCAGAGTGTCCAACGATCGTTCCAGAACTAAGATCACCACAATGCTCATGCTGACAAGGGCATTGTCCGATCTGACCATTTTGGTGGCTTCTTCAAACTGACAAGGATGGTGAAGAGCTCTTTCACCTGCCTCCACTCTCGGTGGCTCAACACCCCGAGGTCGCACCGCTGCTTGTCAGGCCATGTGTCACTTCGTACTGCGTAATGGCATTGCGCTGCTGCCACAATCGCTGGAGCATGTGGAGGGTGGAATTCCAGCGTGTTGCCACGTCAACAATGAGACGGTTGACGGGGAGGCCGAGCTGACGCTGCAACGCAGCCAGGCGGGACGAAGCAGGGTGCGAACGGCGGAAGTGCGAACTTAGACTTCGAGCCTTCCTCAGCAGGCAGTCCAGAACCGGGTCGCTCTTTAGAAATTTCTGGACGACAAGGTTCATGACATGTGCCAGGCAAGGGATGTGCTCCAGCCTACCGATCTTAAGGGCGGCCAGCAGATTTCGCCCGTTATCGCACACCACCTTGCCTGGCACAAGGTTCTTGTCACCCAGCCAGCGCTCGGTCTCTTTGCGGAGAGCCGTCCACAGCTCCTGACCTGTGTGTGGACGGTCTCCAAGACAGATTTAATTTCAAAACAGCTTGGTTTCTCTGGGCACGTGATGCCACCAGAGGACCTTGGGAAGAGCGTGCGCCGAGCCTGAGAGCGACCGTCATCCCCAGAGACATCCACCCAGCTCACCCTGTGAGCTGTCACAGAGATATAGCGGCCTTGGCCGTGCTTACTAGTCCATGTGTTGGTGGTCAGATGGACTTTTCCGGCCTCAGATGCAGAACAACGCGCTTGAAATTTTAGATGAACAGTGGCTGGCCAGGGCAGGGACGGCCTTTCTGGCAAAGAAATGCCTGCTCGGCATCTGGTATTGGGGGCAGGCAAGGGCCATGACGTGGCGGAACCCATCTGTGTCCACCAGACGGAAAGGCAACATTTCCAAGGCCAAAAGCCTGGCAATGCCGACATTCAGGCTTTTGCTTTGGGATGGTTTGGGTTAAAGTGTTTCTTCTGCTCCCAAACCTGGAAGACAGAAGGCTGGCCTCTAGACTGGCCGCTGTACGGCGTGCAGGTCGTCAAACTGGCGGAAGGAGAAGGGGTAGGATGGGTCTCTGGTGGTGCTGGTGGTACTCGGGCGACGGTGGAGGCTGAAGCGGAGGCTGATCCCTGATCATGACTCTGAGAGACATGGGCAGCTGAGGAACGCTTGGTGGTGGTGGAGGAGGAGGAGGCGGAGACAGAGGGTGTGACAGTGGTTGGAGGCCCGAGTCGGTCTGGCCTTTTTTGGCCAAGTGTTGCCTCCATTCAACTCATGCATTCGCTGCATGTGACTAGACATGTTGGTGGTGGTTAAACACCTTAGGTTCTTGCCTCTACTTATGCGTTTACGGCAAAGGCGGCATATGACATCGTGGGTGAATTCAGAGGCTTGTCAATGAAGGCCCAGGCTTGAGAGGTCCTGGACCTTTTTGGACGGCGATAAGCGAGGAGCGGGTTTGCGCTGACCGTGGCTGGGAATCATATCAGCGGACTTCTGCGACCGCCCTCTCCCTTTTTGAAGCGGAACCCGTACTGACACTACCCCATCGTCTTCCTCCTCGTCCAGTGATGAAGCGCTCGCAAGCAAATTATGCTGAAAAGACCACGTTGGATCCGCAATGTCATCATCATCATCATCAACACAGGTGACTTGTGTCCCGAAAATTCTGCATCCAGAAACTGCGGGTACAACAAGAGGGCCCAAAACTTTCCA